>CM017568.1:1996492-2162446 GCA_007844125.1 Sinonovacula constricta | reverse complement strand
ACTTTGTGTGTAAATCATAAATATATATTTGAAATTCATAAAAATTATATATCATGTTAACAGTGTATTTGATAAAAAAAACACACCCTTAGGATGATATTCAGAAAAAATGTTTTTGCCATTTGAGTTTAAATGACTTAAATTTCAAAGCTCATTGATTTTTAGGGAAAGTTGTTAAATACCAAGTTAATAAGACAAAATTTACACCAAAAATCACCAAAAAAGATTTTAATTAAATATATTTTTTATGTTAACCATTTTGAATGTATAAGTCTTTACAGTGGTAAGACTATAATGACTGTACGTGTATTCAAATATATACACCTATTCAAATATCATTAGGTTATCTCTCATTAGGGAAGGCATCTGGTATATAGTTCCGACAAAAACTATGAATTTATCCATGTTTTAACTATCCAGAATGTTCAGACAACATGCACATAAATATTTCTTTTATAAATTATATGAAAATACCCTCCCACATCATTAGCTTCAGTTACTGCAGGCACCAGTTTCAGTCCTGGGCTTCGACAAACCATGGTTGTTAAAAATGGTACTGTTATAGCTTCCCATGCTAACACTCAAGAACATAAGATAAAATATAAGGGAATTTCTACAGCGTGTCAGCCTGGTGTCACTGTGTGGTATCGTGCCAGATATTCAAGGCATTATATACATAATGAAGGCAGCACCATATCTGCTTCAAGTGGACATGATCTCTAAATAACTAAAACACTGTTGCTGGGATAATAAACCTAACAAACCTTTACACAAGGGAGATAACTAATAAAGCACCAGAATTGTACAAAAGGGTCCATGCCTACCTGGGATCATACACCTCCATCACAGGGCTGGTCACCTGGATCCTGGGAGGTTCTGTTGGCATGGCAACTGTCACTTTGTCAGGTCTAGGTGTATTCACAGCTGATCTAGTTTGGACCTGTAACATAATCGTCATTACAAACACATAGGTATTTAATATGTGAGCTCTGCTGCACAGTTTACTATTTTTCAAATAAGAAAACATGTGACTACTTACTTTTAAAAATCACATATATTATCATCCGTGTAATCTACTCTGATGTTAATAACTATGTTAAGCAAAAATCCTCATTATGCATCTTTTTATAAATTTGGAAAGTATAAACATTTACAGTAATTTTATTTTCATTATTTGTACTGTCTAACTATTGGGAAGTGTTCAAAATCATCTTTATGACAGTGTCAGAAATTATGTCAAAATTGCCCCAAAACAGGGATAATTGTAATATGTATATAATAAAGGCAAACTGTAGTATGCCACCTATAATACAATATTCTTTAAAACACATACCTGAAACATAACAGGAATACTGTCGACAGAAATAGGACAAAGATTGCTTTAAGATACAGCCCCTCAGCAAATCTGAATTCATAAAATCCCTCATCATTACACTACACATGTTCAATAAAACAAAAGGCAAATGGTCTGTGTAACAACTACTTACAAAAACACAAGAAGGCAAGCCATAATTATAATTTATAAGCAAGTCGACTGGAAGACTTGCCCACATTAAGTCCTTTGCCCCAAAAGGGACTTGCACCCACATGGTGAGAGGCTTAGCAGTCAGAGGAGTTACAAATCCGTGACTCTACCACTATGCCATGGGCATCCCCTCTATTTCCTTTTTCTTTTCATACACCTTATTGTCCAATTAAAATCATTATAGCGAAATCCAGCTACTTTGGTGAAAGACCCCAGACAAATATTTGGAAGAACCACTGGCACACTGCAGATCTGTTGGAAGACATTCCAACATTATGTCCTTTTGCCCTGAATTGGACTCAAACCCATGTCGTGAGAACAAGGTCTTATTATTAATTTATTTACAATATATGATTTGGATTACAAGTCCAGCCAAGACTTTATCAGTAATATTGAAACAGTGATCACAAATATTGAGCTGCTGTCACTATAATAGCATGCCATGAATATCTGACATGATACCATTCAAAGTCTCTTCATCCTGATATTAGGCCAACCAAATCATAAAACATGCAGTTTAAGTATGAGAGCTATATTCCTAGCCATTCTTTTCTAAGAATGAATAATATTTTAAGATGAATTGGCTGTGAAAAAAACAATGGGTCCTTGGACCATAAATGAATGAACAGTCCTAGGACAGATAGACTCAAGTCCTATTTCTATTTGGTTTTGAGGGCAACTTCTGTCCTAGAACTTTTATTGACCATAAATAGGTCCCAGGAGTTTTGATGAAAGAGCCAACAACTTTATAATCTAAAGTTGATTCCCATCTTATTTGTAAATACAGTCGAACCTTGGTTTTTCCAACTCATGTTGTCTGAAGACGAAACATTATTCAAAGTCATTGATCTGTCCCGATTTTTTCTCTATATAATCTAATATAAAATACCTCTGATTATTCATTTGAATTAATCAAAGTTTCGGCATTATTTGACATCGATTTTGGTCCCCAACGTACATTTTAAATGCTAACGTTACACATCTTACATTTTGTAAGTGAAGACAATTTGGATTATTCCAACCCATGCTTGAAGTAATGCTTGAAGTAAATCGGCAGTCCGGACAACTTTGGATAATCGAAGTTTGACTGTATGTACAAAAAAAACTTTCTATTGAGAACTTACTGGCTGTTGTGATTGCTGCTGCAGCTTTTGTTGCTGCTGAAATTGCTGCAGCTGTTGCTGCTGCTGATAAACCTGCTGCTGTTGTTGTGGCTGCTGTTGCTGTTGTGGTTGTTGTTGTTGTTGTTTATCCTTCTTCTTTCCAAACTTGTTCCCTGCCCAACTTCTCCATGTAGATTCAGATCTGGCAGTTTGTGGGGGATCTTCGACAACAGAGCGAGCTTCTGAAATTATTATAATCTCTGTTGAGGAAATAATGCTGACTTGGAATGGTCATAAACTGTATTCACTCTTTGTATTGGGACACATAGAAAATAACTTTTCTTTTATATAAAAATGTTTTTACCAAAAAATTCGAGTCCCAATAATTAGACACATGCTTTGTTGTTAGACAGTTTGTCGCAAATGACCAACTAAACAATACAGTCAAATAAACAAAAACAACAAAGGAATGTTAACAGACATGGTTAGTTAAATGAAGAGGTTTATTAGAAGATAAACAAGTAAAATGACAATAATACAATTTTCTTAGTACAGAGTTACAATACGATTAAGTACAATTCATTGGTCTTATCATGTTCACCTGTATTAAAGATACCAAACTTTGCTTGTAATTCAACATGTAACTCAAAACATGCCAATCCAAAAATGGTATCCATCAGCTGTTAATTCTGCAGTTCTTTGTTTAATGCACTTAAATATATGGCATGAGTGATAGCAATAAAAACACTTGATCCATCCCCCCCCTCCTCCCCTCAAGACTGTGGTATTAATGCTGAGGAAAGAATGACTGTTACAACATGGCCATCACTAGCACTTACAAAACCAATTTTTTTAGTCAGAATTTTTTTTTCTTTCTTAAAGTGTCCAGAAAACTTACAAAAATGAAAAAATCATAATGTTGCCCCCGATTTGGGATGTGCCAAATAATTAAAGTATATATGGTAGTTATGTTGTCTGTTCATCTCAAAACAACTTTGAAACCAGTCTTGTAAATTTCATCATTAATGATTACATTTTGCTTTTTGTTGCATCTATCAAAGGAAATATTAGAGACATACAGCTCATTATTGGTGGAGGAAGACACCAGTCTAATGTCTAGGTAGAACCACCATGGACAGCTGTTGAAAATCTCCCTGATGCTTACCCTGATGAGGACCTGAACCCACAGTGAACCTGGTCCTAATCTTGCCAGCTACCTATAATTGGTGGACAAGGCTTAAGACAATTAACTGACCAGAATAACTAACCTAGTTGCCTGATCATATCACGTCTTTAATAATCATATTATGACTAAAATAAAACAATTATAAACCTGAAAACACTTTCAACTACTAGAGATACACTCCCTACCTTCTGCCTCTTTTTTCAGGACTTCTTTCTGTTTCTCAGCCCGATATTTCTGCCTCAGCTCGCGAAGCGTTCTTTCGTCGGCATCCGACTCATCCCATGATCCTACACCTGAATAGATCAAACTGCACATTGTACAAACATTTCAATAAAAGTAAACCCTTAATTGTGCATATTCTTCCAAAAAGAGTTGTGCATGTTTTGCGACAGGCATAAAATGGCAGATATATGAATGAAAGGGTTTTGTTATATTTTTATTTTTTTGATGGCATGTGAAATAACAGCCAGACAAAACAACTTTGCCTAATTTTCTCATAACATTCTTGTAATTGTAAATAAGTTATGATGGTATTCTACATTTAGGAGTTGCAATTCCATAAAAGTGAGAAACATTAATTTTAGTTTCTACAATAAGAACACATCACATCAGGATCATTTTAAATTCTGTTGTTCATAATAAAAGAAACAATACATTGTAGTTTCTGGAATAAGAACATGCCATCCCAGGATCACTGATAAACTGTTAATGGGTCAATAAAACCAACAAAAGAAGAAGAAGAAATAAAAACATAAGAGTAGACAACATTACATACTTCTCAAGCTGCTCTGTTTGGCAGGTATGCCCCTAGGTGATGGGCTAGGTGCCAGATCATAGGTGTTCCCTTTCCTGTCTTTTCCTGGTGGTCCTCTGACTGCAGGCTCTGGGGTGACACTTCCTGCCAACAGAATGGTTCATGAGGATAATTAATTTGTTATACATATCTTTATACATTTAACATGAAATGCTGCAAAAATTGACATAAGGCTCTGAAGGTTCAATGAATGTATATATGACCTTGACTTTGCAGACAGCAAAAGGTTTGTGCGACATTGTTTATCAGTAAGATGATGAAGTTTAATAAAATAACTGTAATTAACAAAGAAAATGCGACCCAGACATATATATATAGTATGAGTGTCTGCTTACAAAGACTTACCTTAAATATGACCTTAATAATGAACATGATCTTAATGGTTGAAACAGTAAATGTTATGCACAACACAAATTCAAGTGTTTGTCTGGGAAGTGGAAAGTTATGGTTGAGACATGAAGATGGGAATGGCAGAGGGACATACAGATGGTTGAAGAGACAGTCAGTGGGATATATACGGTATTGTTGTCAGAATTGTTGACACTTTATTATGCAGATTAAAATATTAAACTGAACACATCTTGTGTACAACATAAATTCACATGATCAGCAACAACAACAGTTCTCAACCATTCTTGCTGATTTTCAAATGGACAGTTTAAACATTTTTTAAACAAATACTATTCAAATGAAATAGTTATATTGCAATCGGGTAGATTTGCTGAAAAAGTCAACAAAAAACAAATGAAAGCTTTTATTTTAAATGTAGTGGTTTATGTCTGACATTTTTGCAAGATATCTAGATATTCAAACTATTTTATTTTGGTAAGTCTATGCTTTAGATCAAAGAACCACTTTGCCATAATTTTCAATATACTTTTATTTAAATGAGTGCCCATCAACATGGAACATCCAACAAAAAATACAAAATGCATTGTAAAGCCTGAACTCACCTTGCACAGCTTCCCTGAAGTTATACGGAGGACCTGTCTCACTGCGTGAGTTCTGTGGATACTGATTGGCTGGCTGGTCCTTCCTGTGAACAAAATAAAAGTTATCATTTGCTTGCTAAATTATTATTTATATTTTTCAGGTTACTGAATACTTTAATACTAACTCTGCTTGATGGATTTTATTCATTTTCTAAATAAAAATAATGCAGAAAACACAAAAAAATGGGTATAATTTGTTGAAGTTGATTTGTATTGTCTTAGGTGTAAATGTATTTATGTTAAACAAACATGACATTATTTTTATTTTCTTATAAACAACCATACAGTAAATATAACAAAATAAAAAGAACTGTGAGTAGGCAGTGTGTTTGACCTTTCTTAGACACATAAAGTTCTAAGCCAAAAATGGGGCAAAATTAATGTGAGAGTTATCTGCCCTATTGAAATGGATTATGTTTTTGACAAGTTATCCAAGTTTAGTGTGAATATCTTTTTCTTTTAAAGAAAGGGACTTTAACAAAACAAAAATTACCACTGTTGATGCAAATGAGGCAGGTCATGCCAATAAAAAACTGGTGAATGTTTTGAGGTTAATTTTTGTTGTTATCCTTTATTTTTTTTTTTTTTTAAATTAACATGATACTTTTTACAACAAAAAACACCTGTTAGTATCATCTGTGGACAAAGAGATAAGGCATTAGACTCATTAAATCAGAGTCCTGAGTTTAACTTAAAAGTGTTTCTGACAGTTTGCCTATATCAAAAGAATGTAAAATATCTTAACCTTGTTTTGGCAAATTTTGCTTTAATATTTGCATTTACTCATACTTAAGGCCAAAAGAGACAATTTTGAATAATTACCTGCATTGTTAAGATAGTCTTGAAATAAATTACTCCCCCAAATTTTTTTTTGATCTATGAATTATAATGATGGAGATTTCTGCTAAAATAGATATTGGCATTTGTGCGGATTACCGATAAAATATAATCTCAAAAGTAAGTGGTCACATGATTTTCTTTAAAATAAAAAAAGAAAAGCTACCTGTGCACCGTGGATCAGATAGGAAATACTTGTATGTAGTGACATTTAGGGCGTTATTCTCAGAGACAATAGCACATAAATAAACAGCATTTTGTGAGATCTTATCATTCAGGTACAATGTTTAATTCAATTGCTTGTTTGAGAGAAATAAACGGATCCAAACTGTTGGATAGCACCCTAAAGACCAACCACATGATGTTGTAAAGATGTTGTTCTACTGTAGGGTCTAATGTACATACCCTGCACTGACCAAAGACTATTTACTACAAACTTCCAGTGATTATCACTACCTGAGTACTGGTTCTACCCAGAAGGTGGCCATTTAACAGGGATAAATATAGGTTTTCCATATGACAGAGGAAACAATACAAACCTCTTTCTATCGGACTGAGGTGCTTGTGTATTTTGTTGTTTCTGTGCCAGGATAATATTGTTTTCTTTCTGACTTCGTTGACTGAGGTTTGGTGACTGACTTCTTGGTCTGTCTTCTGTAGGCTTCAAAACTGAAAAAAGTTAAATATTTAAATGAAAGACAGTATTTACTTCCTGTTCATTGCATTTCAATGGTGTGCACAGAAAACTCACAATGAAAATCAAATCTGTAGGAATTTTTGCAACATTGATCAATATAAAACTTGTAGAGCAACCTATGAGTGTAAGGAGTAAACTAATTAATAAACTAAATAATAACAAAGAAATGTTTGTCTCAGAAAAATTTAAACAGCTTATAATTATCTATTTTTTTAATGAACTGATTCTAAATAAATCTAAATGTAATGTATATTTAAGAAATGATTGGTTGACTTCAAGTTCCAAAATACTTTAAACAGCCCATCATCATTTATCAACTGATGATCAAAAATCAACAATTCATTCTTTAAGTATGCTTTTAGTGAGAGTTATTAATCTATTAGGACTAATCAGATTTGTTCTTGATACATATCATATTAAGAGAAAATTTAAAAAAGTAGAAAATTATTAGAAAAGTTATTAATCTTTTTCCTTATGCTCACAGAAAATATGTTCTTTGTGGGGGAAAAGTCAAAGGACAGATGCTTTTATTCAGCCTTAATGTGGTTACAGCCATAAAGAAAGCAAGCCAACTATGACAAAATGCCCCTTAATACGAGCTCTAGTACATTACCATTTTTGATGACAGGGTTGTCTATAGGCAGACTCTGTTGGGCCTCAACATCACTCTCCTCGGACAGCGCAGACTCCTCCTCTATCTCCGTGTTATCAATCTGGATCTTGGGATGAAACTGGCCCGGACCAAGAGCCTGTCTCGGAGATGTAAATTCAAGGGTGCTATCCCAGTCTGAGTCACTGCCATCTTTGTCTGTGTTGTCCATGGGAGGCTTGGAATGTGAACTGGTTGTAATTACTTCTTCCCAACCTGATTGTGGCAAAGCAAAAAATTATTTATTTTTCATGTAATATTATTGTCTTATTTTGTTTTATCATAATTCAAATGAACTTTGGATCAAACAGATAATGCATCAAAGTTTGGCAGCTTAAGTGCCATGCATAACAGATGACCTTAAATACATTAAAAATGTTTGCATGATCACAAAGATGTCACATTTTTATAAACACATTCAGAACCTGTCAACAGGTGTGAATTGATAATTAGTTAATTAAGTCCCTTTGTTTGATCAGTTAATAATAACTAGAACTACCACTAGAGGTGATTAGTACCGCCCCCACCAACCCCCGCCAACTCCCCACACACAAGGGTGCTTGATACTGGACCTGGTAAGTTTAGGATCAATGGCATAAGGTTACACAAGAAACATAGACACAAGTAACAGTGACCTTTACCTTACCAAACCCAATGTCAATCCCAAGCACTTTCAGAAGCTACCTATACAGAAAGTTTCATAAAAATACATCAGTCCTAACTAAAGGTATTGAGCAGAAACAGTTTTTTTTTCTATTTTAAGTAACAGTGACCTTGGCCGCACCTTCCATCCCAAGTATCGTCGTCACAAAAATTACCTATGCAGCACAGTTCATCACAATATTTCATTCCTAACTAAACTAAATGAGTTGAAAGTGTGTTGTTGTTTTTGTCATTTTTAGTGACAGTGACCTTGACCCAACCTGCCCTAAAGTCGAATCTGATCTGTATTCTGTGATGTTCCAGCTTTGACCAAAACATTTTCAAATCTGTGAAACTTTTTATGATGAATCATCTAGAAATTATTTTTCTATTTTTAGTAACAGTGAACAATAACCTTGACCCTACCAGACCCTTTTCAATTCCAAGCACCATCTTTACCGAAGCTACCTTTACAGTAGTTTTCATCACAATATTTTTTACCTAAGTTATTGAGCAGAAAAGGTTTTTTTTAAATATTTTTTAGTAACAGTGACATTGACATTGATCCCACCAGTCCTAATGTCAAATCTCATCTGTATCTTATGTGTACCCAAAATTGTTTAAATCTGTAAGCCTTTCATGAGTTATCATCTGGAAACCATTTTTCTATTTTTAGTAAAAGTGACCTTGACATTAACCTCACCAGCCCCAAAGTCGAACTTGACCTATATCTGATGCTGTTACACCTGTGTATTGAAAAATGTTTAAATTTGTCAAGCCTTTTCTGCGTTATCTTCAGGAAACCATATTATAATCCAAGAATAAGAATATATAAGACAAAGTTCTATGAGCATTGCAACATATACAAAAACTTAAAAGAGACAGGACCAAGGTTTTCATATGCATGCCAAATGTAAAAGTGAAAACAAATCCGCGATGAGTCATTTAACAATAAGAGCAAACCCGACAGTTATCGCCTTGGAACGGTCAGTCTGCAATATGGACCGACTGGTCACATTTAATATGTGTAGGTTGTTCCTCTGAAATGCATTCCATACATATATAAATCTTTGTCCTCTAAAACTGTCAACAATAACCCATTTTGCATCTGCTTGTGATTGACAAATGAATTTTGGAGTATGTGAATTAAGTTTGGGTGGTTACTTCGATCTTTGAGAGAAAAAAGTCACATTTCGGAGTTCTGTCTTGCTCAGCTTTTTGATTCAGAGGGTTGTTATATCTACAGGGGTTGACATTCCTTAAAAAATTCTAGGTAGTTAGCAGGACCAGTTTCCTGCAAAATCAATCGGTCCTCCAGAACTTCAACCTGTCCTGTATTTTTGCAGATTTTACTTAACAAAAAAACACTAAGACAGGTCACTTGCTTAAATGGATTTTCTTACCGAACACCCATGGTTGAACCTACATGTTATTTTTCTGTCACGTTATCAAATACTGCTTGGGTATCTTACAAAGATACATTATCAAATACTGCTTGTGTATCTTACAATGATACTGTTATATTCTCGTTTATAATAGCCTGGTCCCACATGATACCGGTGCAGTTAGTGAATATGTAAATAAATCACAAGAACTAAAACTCACCTGTTGAAAACTCGAAGTCAACTATTTACCAACATCTCATCTTTTAATTACTTTCAAAAAAAAAAATCTATCACTTTCACAATTTATTGTTTGTGGATGTAAATAATGGCAGCCATATTGAATATTAGTAAACAAGGTCACTCCATGTGACCAGTGTTATGGTAAAATTATTCAAACTATGGGGAACCAGAATAACCACTGAATTCAGTGTTCAATTTAAATATGCCAATAGTCACACAAAGCTTATATGAACAGTTGAATTTTATTTTCTGACATAGAAAATTGAACTGTAACAATGAAACTGTTAATAACACAAACTAATAACTGATCTCTTGAGGTGGCGCTTCAGCGATATTGCATTTACATGGTACCGTGGAGCCACCGGTACCATGGGGTTCGAGTATACATATGCAGTAAATATAAGAAAGAACTTATGTCCTACTAACCATAAATAGAGAAGTTGGAAGATGTGTTTTACAACCGACTACAAACAATAGCTATATAATAATATAATATAGCTATGACAACTAAATGCACAAAACATTCATGCATTTTTTACTGGATCCTTAGATACTATCCGAATATACGGATACATCATTTGTAAATCCTGTATAAGTACATTATTCGTATGAATATAGAAAGCATTTAGTAATGGTATTCATTGAATATTTAAAAAATGTTTGATTCTCGAATACAGGCTAGAAAAATAATACTACCTTCAAGCTGTCAAGAAATGAAGTGTAATATATTGTCGTTCGCGGATTTGCCTGAGCAAGTTTAGCTTCCCTGTCAACAAACTAACTTCCGGTAAGGGATGCGGCTAGAATGCGGCGCTATGTGAAGAGAATTACGGTTTTATAATTCTGAGGTGTGGTTGTTTTTAGCACCTTCGCCAACAGTTTGTAGATGTTCAAATTTACTCACGGTCACACATGCAGTCGGTTATTTACTTTTTCTTTGATTTTACTTTCACAATACATCGTTTTAATCACGATGTTCCTACAATACAGATTATAAACGAACAGTATTTAACTGTAATTAACATGTGTTCCATATGTCTTTATAAGTAATGTAAACAGTGTGTGTGCTTTTGGAAACAATACAACTACAACTACAAATATTTTATTGCATCAAAACAATATGTTTTATAGCAATGCGTACATAAACATTATTACAGCATAAGAGCATGGTTTTTACAAAAGAGCCTGTTGCAGTACATACAATTATTTCTTTATTGCATATTTCTTAATATGTTTGCAAAACATACATATCTTGCCAAGTTGCTAATTATAATTTTTGAAGTTGAACACATAAGATTAGTAAACTTTTGTTTTGTTGGCCATGTATAATAGTATCTCTTTATATATCTTGATCGTATGTCATCATATTTGGAACATATTAGCACAAAGTGATATTCATGTTCCGGTAGACCTGAGTTATAATTTCTGCATATTCTTGCGTTTCTAGGTAAAATACAATGGCGTCCAGTTTCAATATTTAAATCGTAAGATGAGGTGCGAAAACTGGTAAGTGCTATTCTATATTTTGGTTCAAAAACATAATTAAGATAACTTTCAATACATATCTAAAGTACGTTGTTTAATAAACTCGTAATCTATATTAATATAAAACTGGCTTTTCCATATACAATATAATCCTGTTTGTTCTAAATTAGTTTTGATGTTGTATGCCCAATTATCACCATTATACTCTATACCATTGTCCGCATCATTCTTTAACATAACATAAGTTTTATATAATATAGTACGCTCTCTAAGCTTAAGAAGTTTTAACCAATATTTTACCAAAATTAGTTTTCTATGTATTAACATCGGTATACAGCCAAGCTCGCCATACTTTGCATATACATTAGTTGATTGTTTAACACATAATATACGTCTACAAAATCTTTTATGGATAAGTTCTATATTTAGACTTGCATGATGTCCCCACACTTCTGAAGCATAGTTCAATATTGGTAAAACCAGAGAATCAATCAAATTTATCTTTTGGTAAATATGAAGTTTTAACTGATTATATACTATATGTAAGTTATGCAGCGAGGAAGACGCGTGCTGAGCAATATGTTTTTGTGGTCTGATCCAGTTTCCATTTTTAAAAAGATACACACCTAAATGCTTAAAAGAATCAACAATATCTATTCTAGTATTATACAGATAAAAGTCATACAGTGTCTGTCTACCATATTCAAAAATCATAACCTTTGTTTTGTAAACATTTGGTTTCAGATTCCATACATTACAATATGGCTCTATACCATTTAATATAGATTGTAAAGTTTCAGGATCATGGGCAAATACAACTGCATCATCTGCAAATAACAATAAGAACAATTGTATGTCACCAATAGTAATAATACCACGCACATTAGTATTTATATTATGCATTATCTATTATTTAGAAAGAATAAACATAATATGCTGCATGCTGAGACGTAAACCTCTTAAAAAGACAAGGTAATTGATCTTGATAAACAGTAGTGTAAGATTCTAGTAAATACTTTTTTCTAAAAAGTAGTTAAACCCACACACACACACACAAAACACTAATAATGCTATCGGAGGATAAGGTACGTGTCAGTTTATCGGGTATATTTGCGTTTTTTTGTTGTTTGTTTGACTGATTGTTTTTCGTATTACACACATTTGCTCTTCATTTGCCGGAGCTTAAATATATTTAGGATAGTTCTTTTTCCCACGTAAATATGCGGTACATGTCAATTTAACGTTTCGAGCAAAAACCCAGATATTGCCTGAAAACATTGACCAACCTATACAAAATTTTAAGCAAATTTCAAAGAAATTTATTTAATTTGATACCTTAACATTCACAATCAAGCCTCATTCACCAGGTCCAAGGCTAAATGAGTGAAATTATGATATGAGCAGTATACTTATATGGACTAAAATTGACTTATATGAAACTCATAAATCTGATCGTAGGCTATACAAAAGCATTCCCTCTTTTCGTATGTAAAGGAAATTGTTACCTCCCTTGTGTGCAGGAATATAGTTACTGCAAAAAGAACTTGCAGATTTTTCCCACTTTCTAAACTTTTAAAAAACACTAAAGACTGACGCATGCGCACAAAATGGAATCTTATTGCTTGAGATAAAAACTCGTTAAAAAGCTTTAACGCTTAAAAAATAAGAACATTAAAAATACAATTTGTTATATTTCTTAAAAGTATATGAAAATACTTCGAACAAGGAAGGTAACTTAAACATTTCTTTCATTTTGAAACTGGGGAATACGTGTTCAATCTTAACACATGGCAGTCTTTCTATCACCTTTGAGCATTTGTGATCTGCTTTCTTACTTATTTCTTTCGCATATATTTTACAGCTCGTCATTTTCAGTACAGCATTTATACATTTTTGAAACATTGTGTTCCTTAAACTTTATTTTAGATCTATTTCAATTCAAAATCATACAAACCTTATTAACTTCTGTTCACTGGGTGCCCGGCCACATGCCGACGTTTTTTGTGTGTGTTTTTTTTTCAATAATTGTTTCATATGAATCCTCAACACCACCACCACCACCACCACCACCACCTTCATGATGATTATGATGATGATATGTCGTCGTTGTCATTTTCGTCATTACCAGCAACATCATCACCACCACCACCATCATCATCGTCGTTATCATCATCATTATCGTTGTCATCGTCGTCGTCATCGTAATCATAATCGCCATTATCTTCGGCGCTGTTGCCGTCGCCGCCGCTGCTATCGCCATCCGTGTACTCTGTTACATTGCCATTATCTGTAGAGTTCTGTTGATCTATTTATTTGTACTTGTCCAGTTGTCTTCTTTTTTTCAATAATTTATTTTGTAATTTATTTTACAGTATCGTTGGGTCTTCATCATTTGCGCATCATAACACTTTAATTCTACTAGCTTTACTCCATTTTTGTACAGTAAAGATAAAAATGTCGTATTGAACCGATTTTATCATATTTTAATTAAAATGTGCACATAAGTCTTATTGAAGAAAATGATTAAACATGTTTCTGTTAAACTTAAAATTGCCACCAATTCCCGTTTGAACATAATTTCACTCTTAATAAAGAATCAGACTGATATGTTTTCTGTATACATAATTAGGGTGTCATACAAAAGAAAGAAGTATTTTAGGCCAAATACGACTGGGTTGTTTTAACAGAACAGTATTCAACAAGAGTGCAATATTCTGCGTTGAATGTGTGTGTATCTAAATGCGCCTTTTTTCTATTCTTTTAGCGAAATTATAACTTCAACAGTAAGACTATCATTTAGACATTTATTTAAGACATGGTCAATAATTTTATTGGTGTAATTTTCTGTAATCATTTATTATGCTATTTACCTAGAGACGGTATGTATACTACCAAAGTGGTTCCACAGTTATTTAACATTGGCACTCTAGACTATTTTCCAAGAAAAATCCTATTTAGTGGTGGCATATGTACATGGCATAAGAAAGAAGAAAACAACATCGTTTTTTTAATATTTTTACATTTAATATCTTCCCTATGCAAAATAATAAAAGATAAAACATATTTGCAGTGTATAAATGAACAGGTTACTATTATTAGCACATCAACCGACAATATTATAATAATTAATTGTTTCATATAATGTCATATAATAATATAATTGAAATGGTCTCGTGATTGTGTACTTTCTCCCATCGAAAGAATAATTGAAAACAACAAATAAAACAACAAATATTATTTCGTGCAAATAAATGCGTATGTTGCACTTAACGTTAAGAAGAAGGAATTGCTACAATTTTTATCATATTCAAAAGAGTCAAAAAACAAGTTCTTATATTTTGTTTTCTCGTACTTTTATTTTATTTCCTATATAAAATGCAAACAAAAAGAGAATATAAATAATTTTCACTCTTGTGAATGTCATAGTGAATGTTCTAATAAATGTAATAGTGACTGAATGTACACAATGAAAACAACAGCGAATCATTTAGAAAGACGTAATCCACATCAAGCAAAGTAGCATACAGAGGTTCCATAGGTCAATGGATGCCTTTTATTTTATGACATTGAAATGTTGATGTTTATGAAATGTCGCAAACAAAAATGGCCATGATGCAAATTCTGGAAGATCGGACGTCATGTTTATAACGCTGGTCGGTCCCAAATAAACGCAGTGTGACCTTTTGTTTTATGACGTTATTTGAAAATGAAAGAGTCGTTGATCGAAACTGAAGGTGTATCCGGAAATCGCAAGATAAACACTACTTTTATGTATTTAAATATATTGGCTTCATTGTGATAACCAGCGCCAAATATAGTCTACAACATTTGACGTCTTATTTAGGACGTTAACTGGTATAGATAATGTGTACAGAATCTTCAGGACATGACGTCATATAACGGTGATCAATGCCAGAAATAAATAGACTCTAGAATCTGTTCAGTCTTATTTATGGGGTTGACCAAAAACAGGAGATTCTCTAAGAAGTGACATCACGTTTCCACCAGATTTGACGTTGATAATCGATGTCGAAAAAGTCTGCGTATTTTGATGATGTCATGGATATACTGTAAAGATAAAATAGAAACAACCATTAAATACATTATCGAAACATAAAAAATAGTTAGTTTTAGATATAAACATTACATTTGCCATTTCCAGCTCAATACATTTTCTTATAAATACAATACAGGATAGCAAGTGTTATTTTCATTTTCTACAACGCACATTTACAGAAGTAACTTTGAATTAAAATAACATATAATGGTAATCCAATGTTTGGGTCACAAGTCGATCTAAAAGGCATTTCAGAAATATATATATACCTCTAAAGGAAGACTGTCCTGCGAATTGTGACGACGTTGATGCCGTCGCATTTGACGTTTGTCCATGTGGTGAATGCCTTGTAGTTTTAGATATCTCGAGATGGCGCTATATTGCGTATGATAACGTTGTATTTCAAGGCTCTTGGAGGATGATGTTAACAGAGTTAACACAGCAAAAGCAGTTGAGAATTCCGAATGAAGCACTGATTTGTGACGCAGCAATGACGTCATGACATGACTATATAGATGTCGGCTGAATGGATGTCTTAAATTGCGTACATGAGAGTCCTAATATTTCACAGATATGCTGTTTCACAACCGGGTTTTGTAAGAATCTAAAGTCTGAAAAAGAAAAAAAAGATATATAAAATAAAAACCACTTAAAACAATATTACATAGATTATGTGGCTTTCTTGCAGTTCAAATTGAGCAATAACTTGCCATATTGTGTAACTTACTCAAAATAAGCATCAAACTGCGCTCTTAGGTTTAAAAAAATGTTTCGTCAGTTCAAATTGAAAGGAAACACGCGTACTAGCGCTATATCAGATTTTTCCAAAAAGAAAAACGTCAATTCTATCATCAAATAAGGAAGTTGTAATGTTCTTGACATTGATTTATTATCTAACAGACAAAATATAGTGTACATAAATAAGAAACATATCCCGTCATACGTCAATATAAATGAGCACTCAAACCAAAATGCAAGCCATTTGAGGTAGCTGATTTCAGAGAAACATATAAAGAAATAGTAATTACAGATACACGTGGGATGTTGTAACATGACTAATACAAAATAAACCAATACGTAGTCACAACATATACGTTAATTGTAGTTCTGAAAAAAAAAACCACGGGAGAAATCATACAGTATAATATTTAACCCTTCTGGCTCATTGGATATGGCTAGACAAGACTTATATCCTCGGGGACTGGCGACAATGGAAGACCCCCGGCGCATTAGCGTTTTTTTTTTCTTCTCTTATTAATTATACATCATAAAACACCAAATCGGAATAATAAGGACATATCGTGTCTTACCTCAGGTAAATCGTGCGGGCTTCTTGGTGCGACTGTGTGATATGTATGACGGCTTCGTCTGCTGTTTTTCGTAATTTGTCATTGGCAACTTCCGGTCGTAAAAGTTTGCCGGTATCATACTGTGAACCAAGTTCTTTATGGCATCTTTGTTGTCATGACAACTGGAAATATCTGCAACAAATAGAAGGGCGTACTTATTTAATGTATGATCGTACGTCAGTTCTGTGTGTAATTAAGATGAAATTCAATGAGGCTGGAAAACTGATACATCTTCTCAATTAAAAATAAATATGGCAAATTAGTCTATAAACAAGAGACTAAATCATGTGTTAACAAAGAGTAATTAAACGAGAAAAGCTAAGGATACAAGCTACATCAGATGAGATGGTAATGCTAGATTAAATAGGTACATTAAAACTTTGGTTTAAATTATTCAATTACGAATAGTGGTATAAGATTAAACATATGTATAGACCAAGGCTCCAATTAGACAGCATGAATACTTAGTTTGTTGAAAAATTCATTAATATTTTAACAAATGTATTCTCTTTCCAAAACCAATCGATGACTTTGCAAAGATTTGCTTTAAGGTTGACTTTCGACAATACCTGTATTTTTAACATTTCATAAAAAAAAATAACGCACGTGACGTTTGAGAAAATAACCACGTGTTTTTCGTAATTACAGTTGACACGGCCTTCCTTCTGTATTTGCATAACGGATATGATACTCTCATTTGCATAATTTGTTTTCGATTTTCAATAACACGGATAATTGCATGCGACGCCAAAATGAACCAAATCTTCTCTGCCTACGGTTCACGGTGAAAAAAAGATCAATAGTTCGTGTTTAAAAATAGAATCACTCCTGGTCCGCGCGCCGGAACTTGGGCCCAGAGTACCCGGATGTCGTCACGTGACCACGCTCCCGTGCACGTGGCCAAGTATTCTAAGTCCGGCTATAAATAATGGCTTAGTTAGAATCCTTTTCTGAGATCCTTTGTCTCAACAAGGAATAATGACAACCCACAGAAATATCGAGTCTTCTCGAAATAACGAGCCGCAGTTACAACGCTCTTGTGATTGTTACGGCCGCCGTTCACGCCATACGGACGTTGGTTCCCCGCATAGATGTTGTAATTACACGGAAATTATCGTACTAAAGGAACCAGTCAGGTCACATGACCGCTATACTCAAACGTGATGACCACCATTAGCATGGCACCCTCAAACTAACGTTACAGCAGAAATAGTACGTGTCTAGTTGCATTGTGACAGTTCTTGAAATCATTAAGCTGTTCGTTATTACAAGTTACCACGTTGCCTAAGCATATCCTACGATAACCGAACATCGACATGTCATACTTTCTGTTTGTCATTTCGTACAATACTAAAAACACCCACCTTTATTTGCAAGGCGACTAGCAAGCGCTCTATGAAGTTCGTCGATATAACGGACCGCCTCCTCAATAACAGTCACCTGAAATGGAAAAAAAGACTAATCAAGATACATGTTTCAGTTAATTGCATCTGTTTATTGAGAATATGATAGGTGAAAAGTTTAATTTAGCGAAATAATCTGCTTTGTCTGGGGATTTCTACCATCAAACAGATAAACTGATTTCGCTAATACGATCATAAATCTGACTGAGATATGTAAGAAAGAACAACAAACCACAATACAGCGGAATCAACTGCAGATGTGAAGAATCAAATCAACTACAGATGAGCGAAATCAGCTGTAATCAAGCGAAATCAGCAACATTTGAGCGGAATCAACTTTAATCAAGAAGAATCAACTACGGTAATGTTAGATAAACGTCTTCAAATATAATTATCGGAATGATTTGTGATATAATCATATGAACGACACATGGCGTTATTGTTGAAATTATTTGATTCATGTTCATTTAATCTTATTGAACCAAGTCATTTCATTACATTAGAACTTACTACCCACTGTGACGCAGTACTATTTAATTCTCTGGACTTCAAATATTTATTAAGATAGTACTTATAGCATTACTTTTTTTTTTACTTCAATACTAATTTGTACTGTTTCCCTGTTTCCTGTTTACACTGTTGATAATAAAAAACAGAAAATATTTCGTTAACACAAAATTCAATTACTTTCTCAACTTTTAGAACAGTTTTTGGCATTTTTTCACCATCAGCTACATTGTTTACACAAAAATTTTACCCAAAGTGCACTGCTTTTTAGCTACGGTATTTTATCTTGTGTTCCCACAAAATTTGAAGGATCAAATTTAAATGCTGGCGACAATTAACGGTAATCGTATAGCTAACCCAAAGCGGTGGTGTGGTCTAATGTATTGTCTACTGTATTATTTGGTGCGTTAGGATATAAGATACCTATTGAAGGCAGCATCTGTTGTTTGTGTACCAAGATCAAGAGTATGGCGACATCAATGTTCAAAGATTTGTACCGCGGTAAGGGCAACGATTTGATTTTTTTCTAGTCCCAAATTATTAAAACCTGACTCATTATACCAAGAAGACAACCACGAGGCTGTTCGCATCATCTTCGGCCTTTTCTACGTTCTGAAGTAAAATAGCCGAGGTGATCCGAATGCGATGAGGCATTTTTTTTTTCAGAACACCTCGTTTATTTTACTATCAGAAATTGTTCCTTTACCGAACGTGCACGGAAAGAGCCGAAGATGATGCAAATAGTTTGACGCATGTGAGCGCTTTCAAATGTTTTATTTGATGGGAATAATCTGTTGTTAATGCCGAACACCTGGACGCCTATATACAACATCTGACCACGACAAAACCGACATACTCAAAACTGTCACATGTTTAGAGACAGTCAATATGTCGTCTGTTTACGTCGTCTGTTCGACGTCAGTTTTACAGTCGAGTAGTTGCGATTTATTACTTTGTCGCGTGAGGACACGTGTTCCGTTTCACATTTGTTTAAATGTGTGTATTTATTATATAAGCGTTTTTGGAAGTTAGTAAACGAAACGTCGAATGATAATTTCAGCAATCGTCTCTTGATAACTGCAATACTGTTGGTGGGAAGATAAACCCAATTAGCAAAAAAACAAACAATATATCCTTAATGGCAAATATTTTTTTTGAAACGTGCTGTTTAAATAGTGTAAAATAACACTTTTAAATTAAGCATCAAACAAGAATTAATCAACAAGTTATCTCATAAGCCACAAACTGCGTATATATAATGTACATCGTAATCAAACAATGTTTTAGAAAATGCGACATTATGCAAATTCACTTTGAGCGAAGAAGGTTGTTGTTAGCGAGACACAGTACAAATATCCTAAATCAAGAAGGAGTGTGTGCTGCGTTACATAAATTCGCGTAATAAAAATTTAAAACAGTATATAACTAGTTGAACGTATATTTACTAAATGGATTTTCACTAATGCAGTATTCAAACACCGTTGTCTTTGCGTTAGTTTAGTTATTTAACGAATAAGCCGCTAGTGCCCCCTGGGTAGAGGCGTGTGGAAGATGCCCCGCCAGATTAATGTCACGTGACAATGACATCAATCACTGCACTCGGGAAAATGTCGTCTGCAGTGACAGGTAACATCTGGACCCCCAAATTACAGGTAACCTGGTAGGAATCTATGGAATGTTCTCCTTTCTATCGTCTCTTTTCTGTTCTTACTTTTTCATAAAATTCCAATCATGAACAAGCATGAGAAAATGTTGAAGTGAAAGAATTAAAAGGACTGTTAGACAAACTAATATCTCAGCAGATCATTTTAAAAATCTCTGAACTAGAATTAGGGTGTACTATGTTACACAAGGTCCTTCCAAGCAGTTTAACAAGCTAGAAAGGGAAAATCAGTTCCATTGTCAACAAAAAAGCAAAAGTCCGGTTTTTACTTTCGAAATTAAAGTGTAAAAATATATATAAAGTATTAAAATATAAGGTGTTTGAATCATAACTGTATGTCGCAAAGTCTTTATTATTTAATTAACCAAAACATAAAATGACGAAGAAGAATTGAAGAAGTTACACACACCGTCAAGTTTAAGTGTTTGAAATCAGCTTTACGCACACTTTAAATAGCAAAACGAGAAACAGATGACGATGATGATTTCTTTCTTAAAATTTGCCCAAATACCTGGAATTCTTTCTTTTTATTCGAACAGAAGACACCCTGTAATTCCCACTCCACAATTCTGTCTCCCTCATTAATAAGAACTTCACGATTGCCCCTCTTGATTCAACAGATGACTGTTTTCCCGCTAATAATAAAATCTTTTTATCTGATCGACGGACAAAACGAACCCCCTTAAATAGGAGCCTGTGCATTGGTATTGTTATCGTTCGCCTTTAAAGTTAAGCGCGCGAAAAGATATTGAAGAGAAAGAAAAAAAAACGATCAAAGCTGTTTCGAGTTGAAATCGAGTGGTCACATTTGACCTTCTCGAGTGGAACTTAAATCTACTGACTTGATATAAAGGACTTCGGTGGATAAGAAAGCGGAAGCAAAAGCGTTGGATTTATTCACTCTCAACTATAACTTGCTAAACAGATTTTTATTAGTGTCATTGACGCAAGCACATATCAGTACTGCCATGTTGTTGTTTTTGATGCTGTTTTTTAGTTTAACAACGATATTTCTGTTGAGAATATATAGATGTCCATGATGTGACCATAATTTCGAAATATGTAACCTTTTAGTTTTGCATGCAATATATATGTTTAATGCATCGTTGTTATCCGACATTTTAAATAAAATGGTCATATATCATATATAAAAGGGTATTTAAATATAAAATACCAACGGAAATATCAATGGCCGTGAAACTCCTTTAACATTTCATATAAACATTCACAACCTTTTTTGTTTTTGATTTTGAGTTTGTAACAATACAAAAAAAAAACGACAATGTCTATCAGTAGGAACAAAAATAAACTCCCTTTTAAATCGCATTTGTATACATCGACAGAAACTCGACACAAAGCTATGACGCAAAGACCCTCCACCCCCACCCCCGCCCGCCGTCATCTCCCCAACCAATCAACAACAGATTTAGAGAATGATAAACAAACAGCGTGAAATATTTGACAGAAAACAAACAATGCAGTCAGTTTAAGTGTATTAAAGAGTCTTTTGTCCTTTCCCTTACAGATCACGGGTCGATTTAAAATGCGTCCTGTTTGTATTCATGGATTCTTACCCTGCTAAGCGCGTATTGATAAGGCTTATCCTGACAGTGAAGTTGCTAACTAGCCATGTCCCGTTGGGAGCGGTCTGATCAGGATCTACACCGCTGTGAGCGGTCGGATCAGGATCTACACTATTTACTGCTTTAGCATTAATATGGGTTATTTATAACATGTAGCATGATAAGGGTTTAAAGGAAGTTTTATCCGCTACAGTTTATAAGGATGAATATCTTCCCCCATTCTGCTACAGATGCTACAGACGTTTTGTTAAAAAATGTTTTGTTCAATGTATAGTTAAATATTATATTATGCATGATAAGTTTCTTCAATTCATAATTGTATGACATGTTATAAGTTCAAAAGTTGAAGAAATAAATAACATATGGTAGGTTTTAATAGTTTTCTAATAAAAGCAAGGTGTAAAGATAAAATTTACAAATTGCAATATGTTCGAAATTCTTTGCTTTAGATACATCGAAATAAGATAATTTCGCAGTGTTGAATACCAGTAGTAATAGTAGTAGTAGTAGTAGTAGTAGTAGTAGTAGTAGTAGTAGTAGTAGTAGTAGTAATAGTAGTAGTAATGATGATGATAATAATAATAAAAATAATAATAATAATAATAATAGTAATAGTGGTTATATTGATAATAAGAAAACGTCAGTTTGAAGTTCAAGCGATTTTGTGTTGTTTTTTTTTGTTGTTGTTTAAATGTTTATGTCTTAGAAATAAAATCGTTGATTACCTTTGAAACGTGTTTCTGTGCTATTGCTGGTACCATATCGCGCAGACGGCAATATTCTTTGTTTCTAATCCGTCGTAAATGTAATTTCAAGTGCTTCTTGGCAACCGTCTGCGTTGACGAGGGACGTCTGGTAACATATGTTGCCTTTGTCATCTGTAAGGTTACACATAAACAATAAATATACAATACGAAAATATGTTATGAGCGTTCGTCTAAAAACTGTACGAAATAATGATATTGACTTTGGTGACACAGGCGGTTTGTTGTTTAAAACGCGATCCTTCGAACAGCTGTTAGCTAGGTACAAAATAAACAGTACGGTCTATTTACCTACGGTATAGAGGAAGTTGTAAATGAACATGAGCATGAGTCATCACCACACCGGGCAGAAACATGCAGACGGCTTTATGTTACTTGATATCCACTGAATGAAATACATTTCAATTAAATGACAAAGATTTCATTTATGTACAAATATCAAAAAAGATATATATTAACTTACCTTTGCTTTTTCGTAGAAGTCAAGTTTTAAATCCAAATTTAATTTCGATTCAACGCACAATTTACTCCCGTATGTTAACTTTGTCAGGCAAAGTGCTCAGACCATGTGATTGAAAATCAACTGTCGTCTGCTGTTAAATAGTCACTGCTCGCTGTTTGACATCCGGCATTTGACGCATGCGCGAGGAAAAGTAGTCCTATGATTTCCCATATACGGGAGACGGCCAATAGCATTAATACGCTGAAAACATGAATTTATGACATTTTTCAATGAAGCAGAATGTTTGTTTAAGATAGTCTCGTAATTGTTCGACCGTTATGAGATGAATGAAGGGCTGTGATTGGCCGAGAGACGGTATTTGGTGACAGATGGTGTATCGGCAGACGACACTCCGTGGGAAAGTCCTCGTGCTTTGGGCGGGCCTTTTCTCATCTATGGTACTTGGGTTCTAGACCATATCGGGAAACGATAAACGGGACATTTTTATCAATATTCGAGAATGTAAGGCAAAGAGAGGAAGAGACGGTGAGGATTAATAAACGAAACATGTCGCCATAATATGAATGCCGTATTATAACCGAATTATCAATCTGAGACCTATTGTGTGTTTGGGGAGTCATGGGGACCCAAAAATTTGGGTGTGGGTCTCAGTTGTCATAAAACTGCCAACACCGACCACTTGCTCTGGGGACAGTGGCATTATGGCTTGGCTGACCATTGCAGATGTCCAGAAAATGGACAGATTAATTTTAATACAAACCGTTGCGATGACAACAGAGGGACAAGCTTGGCGGTATTTAACAGACACGTTATATGACAGTACAACCTGGGCAGCGTTTGGCATTTATTGGGTTATGGTGAAGGGCGTATTGAACAAATTAGCACGCTTTTGCTAATTTAAGCAGGTGTTTTATGACCAACAAATCCGCACATGTCCAATCAAGTTGGATACAATATTAGTACTGTCTCGACGAATTCTAAATCAATCCCTAATTTAGGTTAATAATCTGCATGAGTTTAAGCGCAAATTTCAAACTTATGATTTTAAATTTATTTACTGTATACATTGAAAATGTCGCCGTGATACTTGCTTTTATAATGTCAATTTCCCTCACACAATTATTGTCTGTTTTTCCCTTTCATTGAAAACTACGTAAAAAGTAAGTGAATGACCAGCAAAAATGTCAGGGCTTTAGTTAAAAAGAAAGTATGTTAACATAACAAAATGTAACTTAATGGAGAACAACTTTAAAGGCGTATTGTTATGGGGTTTTTTTGCGCAACGACATGCGGTATTATGGTTATATAACCGACGTTCAGCTAAATATTGGTGGAGGAAGCCACCAGACTTATGTCTGGGATTCGAACCCTCGCGGCGAGGTGCTAATGAGTTACAATTCAGTGACTCTGACCGCTCGGCCATGGGCGCCACAAAGGTTTATTGTTGGTTTTTAACCAACAGTGTTGTCCTCAGACACAACTTATACATGACCTTATGATATTCATCTTCTTTTATTACACGCCAACTATAGATAAGATATTTTATAACTTATTAACTTATTATCCGCACGTTTTTTTCTGTTAAGGACCTTTGTTTTACGGTAGAATTTCATTAACTCTTCATAAAAAATAAAGGTATTAGTAGAAGTCACTTCACTACGCATGCGTAATTAAAAGTATTGAACTGACATGCTAATTACTTCAACATACCTGGCCAATACTGACATTTATTGGTTCGCGGTACTATAAAGATAATTAACACGTTTACTTGAAGTAATAAAGACGATTTAGTGTCCGTTTAATACTCTTAATATCGCTGTGGCACGTGCTCTTCATTTTCCATTGTCATTCTATAAGAGTCACGATTCTTTGTGTTATTGGATATTTTAATTCTTGTAATCGGACGCGAAATAGAGACATATTAAAAACTATAGTAACTAGTGTCCAAAAAGAAACGCACCACGTGTTAGCAAGGATATACAATGAAACCAAAACAATATAGACATTTCCGATTGGTATATTTCATTTGAGAGACTTTTCATACAGCATGTGTACAAAAATCATTTTTATCAATTCTCTACAGTCATTAGGACAAGAACGTAAAGATGGGTGGGGTCTCAAACGAACAGTCAAACGAGATTATGGGGTAAAATGTCCCATCACACGTCTCAAAGGCACGTTAGTTTGGTATCGTTTCTTTTGGACACTAGTTTAATATCGTTTTATAACCTTAACACATAGAAAGGAAGACAAAGAATATACTAAAATGACAGCCATTATTACTCCTGTCAGTTCGCACTAGAACAAATTACAACATTTATATTTTACTGCGATTTGCGTGGTTAATAATGTTGGATACATAAAGCAAAAAGAGTAGACAAATCTGTTGTTGTAAATTATAAAAAAATAGCTAAACTTTTGCAGTTATTCGTCAATACTAAGATAAGATCGTTAAAACTTATAAGACAATCGTAATGATGTGTCCATATGCAATTGAAGAAAGACGAAATCAAAACAATTGGCTATTTGTTGTTCGGATTTTAAACTTGACAAAAGACAATTACGGCCATGTGTATGCATAATATAGGAGCCCCCATGGCGTAGTGGTAGAGTCGACGACTTGTAACTCTCTGAATGCTTAGCCTCTGACCGCGTGGGTTTCTAGTTCCGCTTGGGGTGAAGGACTTAATGTGAGAAGGTCTTTCTGCTGACCTAAGGTGCGCCGGTGGTTCTTCCCAATATAGATCGATTGTTTGCAAAGAATGAAACTATGAACAGATAATTATGAATCTTGTATCAATTGGCTATTAACGAAGTTACGAGATAACTAAGAATTTGATGTTGGTAATTAACTAATGTTGCCTTTACACGAAGTAATAAACAGATAACTAAGAAATAAGTAGTGCTATTAACCAATGTTACATAAAGCTCAAAATTACGAGCTGATGACTAATTTTCCCATATTTTTTATTAAACACGAAGTTATGAGCATATAATACTTATTTCTGAATTGGTTTATAAACACGAAGTTACGAGCAGATAAATAGTTCATGTGTAGTTGTTTTGCAGCACTCATGGACTTTGAGGGTGAGAATTTAAAAAAAAATGGTTCAACTGAAATCGCACGGTAAATCCTCCCCACAGCAACATTTGGCACATAAAACGGTTGTAGCTGAGAGGTGTTGCTGTGCGGAGGTCATGACAGATGCCATGAAAGATACGCCGTAAAAATTATTTAATTTCAACATTTCTGTATTGGTATTTTAATATTTATATAAATATTTATATTTATATATAGAATAATGTACTTCTCGTATACGAAAGGTAGGATCTTCCGGTAAAAAAAACGAGTCCTTAGAGCAGGTTACGATTTTGACAGTTTGCAGCGCTTTTTTCTCGAGTCTACGAAGATTCCGTTTTCATCTGTTATTTATCTGTTATTTTCGAATGTAATCAATCTTTAAAAAGACGAAATAAAGATAAAAAACACACAACCACATACTCATTAACCCGACACCTGCTTAATACTTATTGATCGGACTTGGGCAAATAGTGAGATTAAAAAATAATTTCGTAAATGTACCATTTCTGGATATGCAATATATTGATTACCTAGCTCTACCAAACTGTAAGGTAGTTAAACTAATAGTTTATTAGCGGAACTATGGGTGGGGGGCGCAACCAGCGCCCCACAACCTATTTTTTCCCGGACTATACATTTATTAAAGCTATAGAATAGCACGTTAAAATGTCTACATATTTATATTTCTTATTTATAAACATATTATTACCAATGAAATCCAAGATTTAATAGTAAAACACAAATAGATCTAGTTTCAAAAAATATCTCGACAACACATTGTGGGTTCAGTTCAGGTAAACATGGAAATGTGACAGCAGCGTTTTAATGCTCTGATGCTACTGTTCTGTCACCGTGACATTAAACTGGACATTGTTCAAATCATTGACAGTTATGCAAGGAAATTAAATACATTTGTCTTGGTTTGCTGTTCTGCAACGATAATTTCTTATGATTGCCCACCATGAAATTATTGTTAATTTATAGTATCGAAATATTGAACATTCAAAACGTCTTCCAAATATAGTAAAACAACCTAAGAAAGTATGAAAATAAATGATTTTTAAAAGCATTTATCAATGTTGGCAGCTCTGGTTGACAAAACATGATTAAAAATTCACGCCCCATCCTGCAAGAAATCCTGGATCCGCCACTGCAGTTAAAGTCTGTTTTTGAGCAAAGAATGTCGTTTAAGGTTTGCAGTTTGTGACATTTTGACCTCGGGATATCATGGTGACAGCCTCGGAGAATTTGGTGTTGGTCTCGGGGTAGTGTTTACTCTTGTACATACTTAGTATCACTGTGTGACCTAAAACTGATCTAAGGCGGATAGAATGATTTAAGCGACGAGGACCTTTGTGCACTTGAAAGGTATTTTGACGAAGGTCTAAGAATTTATTTTGGAAGCAATAGTTGTTCCTAACTTTCTCTCTGGGATGTCTAAGACAAAAACTGTGGAATTATTACTTTGCTATTACTTTCTTGAGAATGCTAAGACCAAGTTTTAAATGTTTAACTGACTTTTTTCTTGATGTGTCATCGGTAATTTGCGTCCACTAGCCTTTCGTATCTTGATGACTCATATACTATTATGAGTGTTATTATAAATCGTAAGAACTAAGAATTTAAAAAATCATATAAACATGCAAGTTATGTAAAACTGTAACAAAGTATGTAATATAAACATGCATGTTATGTAAAACTGTAACCAAGTATGTAATATAAACATGCATGTTATGTAAAACTGTAACCAAGTATGTAATATAAACATGCATGTTATGTAACCAATTATCAACGAACATCACTATTTGCTTTTTGTAAAGATTTGGGCCGATGTTGGGGAGATGCAAACGAATAATAAAGATATCGGATGATATCCAAATAAAGTTGAGGTGTGACGTGTGACAAAATTAAAGCTAATGATTGCCGATGAGTTACGAAAGAAGCCGAAGTTTCACGGACGCTTACTTACAAGTTACGAATGATTGCATTTTATGGGAATCGGGTCACGAGGCTGTTTAATAGCGGTAAAATGGAACGGTCGCGTGCTGATCTGGATTGAAACACGATTTCAAATAAAACGACAGTAAAATGTCCAGAAATAGTGTCCTTTTGAATAATACGTATTGATCGAATTTCGGAACTCTTGACATGTGTGTTATTTAGGCGTTTCTTTTTCAACCGCCGGGGCTATCATTTTTATATTTTTTCGTTTACCTGTCTTGAAGGTTATCGTTTTGTTTCTTTTTGTTTGGAAAAATAAGGAACATTACAATAGCATGCTTTAATAAGCACTAAGTTTAAATATATTATTACCAAAAACTTTCCTTAAAATGTACTGTTATCAGAATGGGTAACCTATGCTCGCAATAATCACCGGAAGTTGGTTTGTGGTAATATTTGATTAAATATTTAGATATTAACAAACAAAAACATTTTATTACAATTATCAACCAACATCGGTTTATCAACAACGAATAAACAGGACATTATGAAAAAAGATGCATACAGTTTGTATAAGCCACTGTAACCGCTGAATTATTCCTGTTATTCCTGTAAATATATACAAACAAAACAGTAAATTTTGTGATAATGCTGTTAAACTGCCGCTTATTTTTATAATTATTAGTTTATATTTTTCTTTATCAAATATGACAACATTTATATTGCATTATGTTTTCGACTGTGTTTGAGTCTCAGGTGCGGCGTGAACTGCCTTGTGGGAAGTTTTCAGCTGACTTGCGGCACTTCCGCTGTTCTCCCAGGACATTTTTCTGAGCCCTTCCTCCACTTATAATTAACTGAACATCTAAATTTTGACCATACGCGTATCGTTGCGATAACAATAAATAAAAATAAAACAATGCAAAACTGAAGAAGAAAGACTGGGCGCTCTTGACGTAATGGTACTACCACCGACTCATTACGCCTATGATTGCTTAATCTGTCACCGCGTCGGTACATGTTCCGTACCGGCAAAGTACTTAGTGTGGAAAGGTCTTCGAGCTGACCTGCTGTGCGCCGGTGGTTCTACTCAGATATTTGTCTGGGGTCTTCTTTCATCAAAATAGCTTGAAGTTGCTTTAATGTTCATAACTAGTTTGTTGCGATGTATTGAAAATACAACAACAACAACAACAACAACAAAATTATATGTTTTCTTAGAGGCAATTTTGGTGTTGTTATACTTTTAGTTTAGAGAACGAAGTTCCATTATTGCCATATTTTATATTTAGATGTTAAAATAAACGAATCTATAAATTGTTGATATGTTGGTGAGACAGCCACATTCGATGGATAACACACCTATTAAAATGGCGGACAATTCTTCGTTTAGTGTCACTAAAGTCCCGCGATGTCACCATCAGCCAATTACAGGCTTTATTTCCATTTACTGCGGATCTATAATCCGCGCAGACGACATTTTGACTTTTCGCCTTTTATTTCGTATTGGGATAAAATCCCTACCCCGTGAAAAGAACGGGAGGGGTCGGTATTTGAACTACGTTGGGTATGCAGTTGGCGAGTTAAAAATACAGATGTCAATGCGAAAACGTCTTAAATTCTGGTTATCCCATTTGCGCTAAGCGCATTTTTGCCCCAGGCAGCTGGTAGTTAAGTTGACATTCTTGGTAACAGATGGACACGCGGTTTACCTTCGCTAGAGCGCGCAATGGCCCGTATCTGTTGGATACAGTGGAATAGCTATGTGAAAATTATACGTACCGTTAATGCTTCTATTAAGTCCTTGACATGGACTGTTGTATGACTTATTTAGCTGGGTTATTTAGACGCTTATTGACGCTAAGTGCCAAAAGAAAGCGTTACTTCAAATGGCAGGTATTATTGTCCATTTACATATTGTTTACACTGCTTTCGTCGGCAGATGAAACTGATCGACCATATAAATCAACGCGGTATGTCAAAAGTATAGTTTATTTAGTAAACTTGACGGCTGAAAAGGTGTAAAGTAATTACTTGATAGGTGTTAAAAGTCATACAAATAGAAAAAAAAATCATCTGCATGGTAATTGGAGAATGTAATTTGAAGTTTTAAAGAGCCATAAGTTTTGGATCATACTTTAATAGCATATGTAAATTTTACTGTTTGCTGAATATTTAATTATTGTACCGATCCCTTTCAACCCACATTTCGTTTCTTCAAATGGAATAGGTCGGCTTAAGACCCAAACCCTTAAAAACAGATCACTAAGTTAAATACTCCATTTTGTGCCTCTCAGATTTGGTTGTGTAGCATGAAACATGACCGAACTGCATTTGCAATTGTTCACTGTCCATTTTAATTTTAGCATGAATGATGTTAATCATTATATCAATTAAAGGTACTTATAATAGCGTATAATTGCATATACATCGATGAATAGAAAGCATTATATTACCTCTCATATGGGCCACTCTGTAGTTGGACACCTGTGGCCGAGCGGTTACAGTTGTTCCTCAGTCCCTCACCGTGTGGGTTCGAGTTTAGGTCGGGGCAAGAAGTGGGGAGGTTTTCTAGCTTAACCCAGATGTTAGTCTGTAAACCAGACGTTTGGGGTCTTCTTCTACCAATTATTAGCTGGATAATTTGACCATAATTGTGTGGGTGCAATGAAACAACAATAACAAAAATAAACTGTGGAAACTACAAACAGTTTCGGTAATATCTTGCGACAGGCGTCACTGTGATAGAAAATTACCTAAAGTGTACATGAATACCTTACCAAGATATCTTAAAAGTAAATGAAAGTCAATAAAAAATACATAATTATAATCAGCCTTAATGAAAACCATCAGCCATTATAACTAATCTCTCAAATATTTGCAGTTAATGGATTTATTGTAAACATTTTAAGTTTAAAACGCTTAATCGAACTCTATTAAATTATTATATTTAAAAGTTATGTTAAAAAGGACCCGTGCTAAACACCTAATGTCAATATCATGTAGTCAAAAAATCATAATTTTAACAATTTAATCTTCTGAAAGACTTTAAGGTGGTATCAGACAGTTTGCGTTTAGCAAATACATGTAACAATGTTTTACAATTGCTTTGAGGATTCTGGGCATAATTTCTGCACTAACTCATACTTAAGTCTTAGTAAAGAAGGTTTTGAACACTACCTAGATTGCTAGATGTACTTATCGCGAAAAGGACAATCTAAATGCTATTTCATTCCAAATCTCTAAGAAATAGATAAATAAGAAAAGGTCCTATCAGAACAGGATTGTGATTTCTGCTAAAAATAGACATCGACGTCAGAGAGGACAACCAGGATGACCGTATAACGTGATATCAAAAGTAAGTTGTCACGTGGTATTGTTAGTTTAAAATAGTTATCTCTGCAGCGTGGATCAGATCGGAATTGCAACGGCGACTGGTGGTTTGCTTCACAGATTAAGAGCATCATTTAACAGCATTTTGCAAGACTTTTTTTTTCAGTAAACAATGACTTATCTGGTTATTTGCGGAAAAAATAGCCCAATATGTTAGATACCACCTTTTTACTTGTAAAATAATATAACAGTAAATACTTGTAATTGTAGCTTTTTTGTGTTTGCAGTTACATTATTTGCGAGGGGTTTCAAAAATTAATGTCAAAGAATTCAAGGGAACACAATAGAAATTACAGCTAGTTATGTTATCCTTCGAAAAAGTAAAATAAAAACAATAATATTTGACTTCTCTAACTACTGACCTATTTCAACTTCATCAAATCGACGATTTTGTGCATATTTAATTTCACGTTTTCGTAAAACGTATATTGTTTACTTTGCATACTGTGGACCTACTGCACAAAGCTTTTGCCGGAACATGTCTATCTATTACAAGTCTGATGGGAACAATCCGACATGGAGCCAAAGTTTTCTTGACATGCGCAATTAAACATTTAAAGCACTCGTTGTTTGATGTTCGACAATGCATATAATTACAATGGAACTTCCACATGTTTAAATTTGCTTCCCCGGGATTTAGTTTGCGCACTTCAGCAGTCGAACAGCCACAAAATGTCCATGCCAGGTCACACGACTATTATAGAACAGATTAAAGCGAACCGATTGATCTGTTTCACCGATAAAAGAACCAGCATAAAGTAATAATTACACGTATTAACTAATTTAATGCTTTCCATATCAAGCGATAAATCGACCGGGGTAACAGCCGCCATATTTGTTACCACAGACACGTGACTCGTATCTTAAGGTCACGTGGCCAGCGACGGGAAAATCTCGTAGAACAACATGAGGCAAACGGGAATCTCGGTTGGAGACCTATAAATCAATGGGAACAAGTCCGAGAGATTTCGACTGTTCAAACTGTGTCGCTATCGTGATGGCGGTTCATAACGTATACATCATCAGACGACAGCGCGTGCACGACGCACGCAAGACTTCAATAATGACGTGTTAAATTGGGAGAGTGACGTGCTCTGTTTTTCGAAGGAATCGCGCGGTGGTTGGTTAGCGTTTGAAGCAGTTTCTTGAGCACACGACCAGCGCTTGCAGTGCACGTGCATCTTTCATTTTAATTGCAATAGATGCCATATTTGCACCGGACACGTGCAAAACGGAAATTGCAAGCTGTATGTTCTCCATGTGTTATGGACACGGTTGAGTGATAACTCCGTTTAAATTAAAAATGGGAAGGAAGCTAAGTATTTTCTTAGAACAACAAGAAGAAATAGATCGCAATGCATTTAATATGGTTCTGAAGTTAAATTGTTAAACACCATTGATCATATAGTATGTTCAATACAAAACGCATACTTTCATTTAATTTAAAGGTATTATCCAATAGTTTACCTATATCTTATACTTGTAATAAGATCTCACATCTGTTCTGTAGCATGTGTACATACTAGTACTATTATTTAAGTTTAATTAAAGACTGTTGATAACGTTACATCCATTGTTAAAGAGTACAAATCGTAAAATGTATCGCTTAAGATAGCCCTGTTTCCAAATTCTATAAATAAACACGATGGGGATTTCAGCTAAAATAGATTTCGACATCAGAGTCGATCACCTTAATGATCATGTATTCTGTTCTCAAAATAAGAGGTCACGAGGTTTTTCTTAGTTTACAAATAGCTAACTTCCAAAAACAATGACCTTTTTGGTTATTTGAGAAAAAAAATCTCAGATCCAAAATGTCGGATACCACTTTTAACACAATTTATCCTACTTTTAATACCCCCACTCCCAACCCCCACCACACCCCCACCCCCACCCCCACCACCACCCCACCACCCCACCCCCACCACCACCACCCCACCACCCCCACCCCCACCCCCCACCCCCACCACCACATAAATTTTCATAAATGCAAAAGATAACCGTGTAAAGTCAACTACAAAGAAGATTTTTTTTATATATAATTCCACGTCAGTAAAGTGCAGCGATTGTGGACAGGATGTGTTGACGCTGTAATCGCCGAGGAGTTCCGAATACTGCTCTTTGTTTGTTGTAGCTTTTTGGCAAAAAAACCCAAAGCGTTCAGTGGAAACAGCAGACTTTTATGTTAAATGTGGTAACAAACATTTGCCTACACCAAAAGAATGTAGCAATATTTTCCCATTGGAGAAATTAAGGCATCATTTCTGCATATGCTTGACTATCAGTAAAGACGATGAGAAACACGATCTCGATTGTTAGAAGTACAATTCGTGATTTAAATCGCTCTAAATGTTCATTTTTTCTAAACCTATTAATAAGCACGTTAGGGAGTTCTGCTAAAATAGATATCGACGTCAGATCGGATTATTCGGATGAGGATAAAAGACCAATGCAAGGGTAAGCGGTCACGTTTTTTTTCATAGTTTAAAAATAGCTTACTGTGCAGCGTGGCTCAGATAGGAAATGCATGTTTGTAATAACGAATCGGGTTTTATTTTTCACTTTTCCCATGGGTGTAGTATATCAATAAATAGCATTTTATGTAGTCATTCTAGGTCATAATAATTTATTTGTTTTTGAAGGGATGATACAATAGTTAATTTCTATATATGGTAAACTCATGACAGTCACCCGGGCTGACCTTGCGTCAACATGCATTTACAATGTAAAAGTATGCCAAAAGTGCCGGGGACATCAACATCAGTAAAGATCCCTTATCTTGGCAGCCATCTTTAATGGCAACTTCAAGGGATTTTCAGATTAATTGTATAGAAGATTAAATTTTATTTCCTTATAATTTCTTTATTTGTGGTCTAAAAATTAAAAGCTATACACTATTGGAAAGATCTTGAAATTCATATTTTTAGAATAAAATTATTGGCTCATCCTTAAACAAAATGAACAGTGAATTTATTTTTTGGTTGTATTTTCTTTTACCTATTAAAGTATCAAAATATAGTTTTAATATTTAAAATACTTCATAGAAGCTGTTAAATAAAATTAAATGAAATAGACTAAAAAATAAAAAAGTGGTGAGTTTAATACAGCACATATTCCAGATTTCGGCCAGCATTAGCTTCTGCCTTCAAATATGGCAGCCTTAAACTGTCTGATCACTGTCTATGACATCACATGCAAACTATCTATTGAGTCAAATTGAAAAAGACCCCAAAATAGAATGCAGTAAGTCAGTAATCGGACCGGGTAATGGCATGCAAGTTAATTTTTTACAACGACGTAGCCTGTTAAGACATGTAAGTCCATAAATGGAATGTATCCGGTATTATAATCATTTCCCACGACCTTACTCGTAACACGGAGGTAACAGCTGTCGTGAGACTATTAATGGCAGTGTAAAATAAACGTCAAACCGGAGCAGATGGATTTAAGGCGATAACCCATTGCGATGCGATAACCAACTTACTTAAAATATTTCCTAAATGAGATCACGCATTGATTAAAAAAGTAAGCAACAATTTGAGATTAAAAATCACATATGTTGTTAAATAAACAATTACTGAATATCAGTATGTGTACATTGTGTGATTGCTTCACATTAACTGTGTTTACATATGTAAACAGTATACTATCCACGATTTAATAGCAATGGCTTATAGTGAGGCCTGAACCAGCAGTTATAACCATAAACAACAGGTAAAATGATATTATAAACACCTTACAAAAGACAAATTATTCCCTTGCCAGACAAATGTAAAAGCTAAAAGAAAAAACTCTGATACGAGACATAACATATAAAACAGCAAACCCAACAGTCACCGCCTTGGAACGGTCATTTTGCTATAAGCCAGGCTTTCTGTCTATATTTTATGGTCAATTGTGAGTCGTAATTATTTTTTGTGTGCATATTGCATACATTTGATCTTTCCTGGTCATAGCCATGTTCATACATTTGTGGCAGTAACCAACATTTTACAAAAGTGACCTTGAAGCAACTTAAGTACACGTTACCAAAAGGAGAATAGTCCAGCGACGTCACGGACGTGACGTGACTGACGCCTATATTAACAATCAATTGCAATTCAACAATATAACGTCAAGTGAAATAACTTAATGAGTGTAAACAAAAATCGCAACCGCTTTCAATAAACACTTTAACGATGTATTCGTGATGTTTTCGGACTCAAGATATTGTCAGAAAAAAGTAATAAAAAAAGTAATAAACTTGTAAATCACCGAGCCAATTTCATATCATGATATGTTATATTCAGTTAAACACCTGATAATATGTTTACACTAATTCATGTATGAATTTGAAAATCATGTTCGTTTACTTTGAAGCCATGTCGTATAATTATATGTACTTAAATACACATCTGTACCGGCACAGTAGTTACTACCCAAATAGGTAGAATACCACAAATTAGCAAAATATGTCAGCTGTTTAAACAAATTGATGTGATGGTTGATTAAATATTAAAACCAAATCTTGCGCACATAGTGGTAAATATGTAATTATGAGTAGTTCAGTCAAATAGATCCTTTGCGGGTAAATAAATATTCGTGTATCATTTGTAACACCGATTTGTTGCTTAGTTATGATACCAGCAAACACAAAACTTTTTATTGTTATTTTTTCTGTTATTGGCAAATCTATGAATTGCATCAAACGTCTCCAACGTGGTAACGTAACAATAAGCCGTATTTTCTTTTATGCATATAGAGTTACTATCACTACATATAAACTTTTTTTTTACGACATTTATGATTTTTCTCCCTTCAATTAAATTGCTATTTGTTTCAAGTACCTTTTCAGTAGTAAAACTAGCCCCTGTTACATGGAGTAATTACCTTGCTTATAGTCTGTGTAGGTGTGCATTTTTACAGATGAACAATGACTTGAGACTCCTCAATGTTCTTACCTTTTTAACATTTTATATTTGTATGTATTTTATTATTAGAAACCAAAAGGACAAGGGGAGCTCTCGAGGTCGAGGGGTTAGCATCGCCGACTTGTAACTCCTCGTGGGTACGAGCCTCCACCCTGAGGCAGTTTCAGCAGTCCTAGGGAGGACCTACATTTGAAATGCCATGGAACAGTGGGTCGCTTGGCGAATAATACAACACTGTCTATAAGTCGAAAGAAGAGAAGAAATGTTTGTCTAATTTTTCGACATATTCAACAAAATTCATAAGTTACATAATCTTTTCCACACGCAACATTTTGCCTATATCAAACACATGTAACAATATATGACCCCTGTTTGGAGTATTTGTGCATAATTCCTGCAGAAACTCGTACTGAAGTCCAAGCAAAGACGATTTTGATCACTTCCTTTAAGTGTTAGACAGTACAACTCGTTAAAAATCATTGTAAATGTTCATTCTTTTCAAATCTACAAATAATCACGACTGGATTTCTTCTAAAAATAGACATAGACGTCAGAACGCATGACCAGGATGAAGATATAACGTCGGATAAATAATACATACATGTGTTGTTTTTTTAATGATAAGTGAGATGTTAAGCTCTACTTTTAACTGGTATATGTTGCGCATTGATAAACATTATTTCGCAGGATCGTTTCGGGAAATAATTATTTATTTGATTTCTTGAAAGAAAACAAGTCCAAACTAAGCGATTCCACCTTTAATACTCAAGATGCAACACACGTCGTACACTCGTGATCCAATGCTTAAATGCACATAATATAAATCAACAATAACTCTCACCCATTCCCCTTTATAATAAAATAATATTGTCAGTATTTTGTTTAAATTTCTGTTCCCACAACTACTTGTAACGATATCAGCAAACAGTCTATGATGAATGTACGTATTGTTTACGGTGATCTGTTACCGGGTAGGTACAATTCATTTATATATCCTTCCCGTTTTACAGCTGTTACAAGCCATCTGCTACCGGTTTAAAAGTGTGGGAAAACTCACTGTCTCATGGCGGTGTTAAACTTACCTGTATTTACCTGTACAATGAGTGTTGTGTTTCATATGGCATGTACAAGTTTCGTCAAGGTAAAGCGCCGAACAAATGTAGACTTGTCATGGTCGAGCAGATGGTTAAGATAATCTGTCGCAGGAGAACACTCGCTCAAGGATTTCATCTGCCTCGTCTCGTGACCTGGTGATTTCTGCCCTCTACAGCTTGTAGCGAAACAAGGATGAAACTTGTCTATTCTTTTAAAAGTTACAGGTATATGCTTGTTAAGTTTAGAATTAAAAGCTGTCATATGACAAGGATATTGTTTTAACCTTCTCCAATACTGTTTAAAAAGACATATCAACAACAACAAAACAACAACAACAACAACAACAATAATAATAATAATAATAATAATAATAATGATGATGATGATGATGATGATGATGATGATGATGATGATGACGATGATTATGATGATGATAATAATAATAATGATGATGATGATGATGATGATGATGATGATGATGATGATGATGATGATGATGATGATGATGATGATGACAATAATAATAATAATAATAATAATAATAATAATAATAATGATGATGATGATGATGATGATGATGATGATGATGATGATGATGACGATGATTATGATGATAATAATAATAATGATGATGATGATGATGATGATGATGATGATGATGATGATGATGATGATGATGATGATGATGATAATAACAATAATAATAATAATAATAATAATAATAATAATAATAATAATAATAATAATAATGTTATGATTCAAGATCTTTCATGTGGGCATGTCTTCCAGGTGACCAGCGGTGAGCCGGTGGAACTACCTAGATAAATGTCTACAGTCTTTCTTCACTGTAAATATTATCGACAGTTTAAAATGGAGATATAACACTTTAACCATTAATGTTAAAAGAGTGAACAGAAACCAATTGGTTTCGTGTGATATTGTTTTAATTGTTAATTATACCGAAATTATCATGGAATTAATAAAATCTCTTATATATATTGTCTTCAGTAGCCCCTTACAGGTGATATCTAACAGTTTGCCTATGTCAAGTATAATTAATTAAACTTTACCCATGTTGTTGAGGATTTGGGAAAAAACTGCATTAACTAATCATTTTGTCTGAATAACGACCATTTTGAACATTACCTTAACTGTAAGTCAATGCAAATAGTAAAACATCCATATAAATCTAAAAATAAAGCGCGAACTGGATTTCTGCTAAAATTAGACGTCAGAGCTGCTGGCCCTGATGATGATAGAATTTGGTATTGATATGATCTACATGTAACTTGTTGTTGTGGTCTCAACCTGAAACTTACCTAATACGACCATTTCACATAGATTGCAAGACTTACTTTAAAGCTACGCCGTTACTAGATTTTGTATCTAGTAAGCATTCCAGTACGGTTGCTTCATAGCAGTTTTTGTGCTCAAAGGTCCATTGCGACAGTTGAACAAGTTGTACAAATTTATTTCATTTTTAAATACTGTTACCCACTTCACAAAACCAAAAGCAAATGCACGATGCAGAAAAGGTAATAAAGTATATCCACAACCATAACTGGGTTAAAATCTTGCTAGTAATCGAGTAGAAAGTTGACATTGTTCGCGAATAAGGAAAGTCATCTACAAAAGAACATGTACGATTTTGTATCATATTGTTTTCTCTCAAAGCGATAATACTTAGGCTGTCTGCCTTTCGTGGATAATTGTACCACTCCTCGTGACCCGAGAATTTCCGCCCACGACAGCTGTTGGCGACACTGGGTTAACACTGGTCTTTTGTACATGCACACGCACAGTAATATGCTTGTAAGATTGTGATATTAAATAAATTACAAATTTTGTCAAATGTTGTCTTCGGCCGACAGATTATATGATCATTTCTACCACACCTGCATGTGACCTGGTGATTTCCGCTTCGACAGCCAAGAGTGACATTTATCGCCTGCCGGTAACTTTCAAACGGAACAGGTTTACCCTTGTTTATTGGCGTGTTTGATTGTAGACGGAGAACAGCCGTTTCGATATTAATGAATATTTTTTAGCACAAATTGCACATTTTATCACTGATATGTATTTAGGTGGCACATTAGGTAAACAAAGAGGTACGGTTATCATTTGCTTGTTGCCAGCTTGTTGTTCGGATTCCAAAATTTGTCCAGATTATGTTCTGTAAGTTCAAGAAATGGAATTAAATCGAGTTTAATAAGAAAAAGTTATAAATTAAAAAAGAATGGTCAACTGCCAGACGGGACGTTAAAAGTCAACAGAAATGTGCTTGAGTTCACGCATACAAAGGCCAGATCATCTTTTAGAACATAACGAGCAAACATGAAGGATGCAACTTAATTAATCACTTATATAATTTCTACAATAGTTAATTCCTTGCCTGTTTTTTGACTTCGGTTGCAGAGGAGAACTTGATTATTCGAATCAACAATGTTTCGGTGTATTTTGTCATTGTTTATACATGAAAACAATTCTTACAACAGCTTTTGTCAATACATGTATATCCAATACCACTTCACAGTGATACATTTTTTTTCTGCAAGGCAAAGATGGTTTCCGGGGGCGCCCGAGGCGTAGTGATAGAGTCGCCAATTTGTAACTCATCTATCTGTTTAGCCTATCACCGCGTGGGTTCGAGTACCTTTCGGGGCTAAGGGACTTAATATGAGAAGGTCTTCCAGCTGACTTGCGGTGCGCCGATGGTTCTACCCAGAACACATGTACGTGTTTTCACTCTTTTACCTGGCTGGTGGGGATGCACACACCACCACTCCCCCACCCAATGTGTCCGATACATCTCTGCGTGTGAAGTATAAATGGGATGAAGGTAAGATATTATAATATTGTTTAATTAAACGATAGCAGTTTAATGGTTGTTATTTTTTGGATCAACATGAATGTTTTACTTTTGTGGTATTATTGTTAACATCCGCGGTTAACATCCGCGTACTTATCTGACATGCGTTAAAAGTACAGAATACTTTTTTATATTTATTGCTATATTATTCAAGAAATCGTAAGTGTTCAGACATGCATGATTATATCTTACTCAAATATGTTTAATTTATACACAACGTGTACATTAGACATGGAGATAAAAAAGAAACCACATTTTTATCGTTGTTACATGCACGTCAGGACCCTCGATATTAAGGCCGAGTTACCGACATTAGACAATTTGAGACCATTTGCCTTTGGCGTCTTTGAAATTTGACAGCAGATATAAGAGAGTTTGTACTAAAGTTGGTTCTCTCTAAAACTAAATAAATTGTTGTTATCCGAGAAGGTCCTGATAAAGGATGTTTAATGATGTCCTTCATTTATGAGAAAAGTAAAACATTACACCCCACTGGCCATCACAGATATATGTTTCCGACCTGAGCCATGCTGCACAGTTAGCTATTTTAAAACAAAGAAAACTACGCGACCACTTTCGTTTGATATTTCTTTATATCATTATCCGGGTAATCCGCTCTGACGTCGATATCTATTTCTAGCAAATATCTACATCGTGCTTATTGATAGATTTTAAAGAAAGAACATATAAAGCTATTTATTCCATTATTTGTAGTAAGATCTTGTTACATTTATTGTATATAGACAAACTGCCAGATACCGCATTTAAATGACAGCTTTGGAACAAAGTGCAAGCTTCAAACTCGCCTAATATCTCATTTCAGTTAAAAACCACAAAGACTTTTTTTGCTTTAAGAGTAACAATACATATAACTATACAATGTCAATTGGCATTAAACATACATCAAAACGCGGATGACTTCTAAATGCTAATGAGTTTATAAAATTAACATATAGTTCAAAATTAAATCATCTAATTATTCAGTACATATCTCAAAATTGAGACATATTAAAAATTTCTTCATCTACAGACTTGTAGTTGACGAGGTTGTTATACAGTGCAACATGCCATGTTATGATAACCACAAGGTATTGATATGATATAAATTTACATGTTGACAATCCTTGTCAATGTTTTGGCCATTTATTTTCTAAAATAATCAAATACGTCACTGTTACCTAAAAGGGTCCTGCAAAATGTTGTTCATTGATGTGTGAACAATGAAGGATATATTCAATACTCTTCAATGCCAACAGGTATTTCCTATCCGAGCCACGCTGTAGACAACTATTTTTAAACTAAGAAAGCCACGTGGGCACCTATTTTAGAGATGCTATATATAGTCATCTTGGTAATGCGTTCTGACGAAGATATCTATTTTTGCAGAGACCACTATTGTTTTCATATATGCAGATGGAAAGAATGAACATTTAGAATGATTTTTATTGGTTAATACTTTAACAATATAGGTAATGTTAAAACATCTCTACTACATACGAGTTAATACAAAAACCATGCCTAAATTCCTTAAAGCATTAGTAAGAGATATTGTTACATTAATTGACACAGACAAGCTTTCGGATACCCCACTTAAGCGCCAACATTTCTTCGGTGCCTTGATTGTCGTTGACCTTTCTTGTTCTTATATTTTTCATCCTTTTGAATATCGGCTAGGTTTTTTAAAAGGTACTACATGATCTGTTTCTGTAACGGGAGTCCATTTACGGTATTCATGTTAAATGTCTTAATTATAATTAATCTTTAAGAATACTCCGGTTGCTAACTTTGTGTTGTTTCACAGTGACTTTGAAAGGCTGTCTTTTCCGAAGAAAAATATGCAAGCACATTTTCTGCTCATGAGCTGTGCAGAAGTTTTAGGACTTTTTGCGACTTTGTGTCTCTATGTGACGGTCCATTGCTTTAATATAAATTCAGAAAAAAATATCATTTTGCTTCAATAACTTGAAGACCTCTTTCATAGTTATTTTCGAGTGAGTTGCGAAGCTTCACGTTCCTGTTGTTAAAGAAGATATGCGTTCAAATACGAACATGTGTTGATCAGGCACTGTGCACCTGCGCGCGCAACCCGGTGTGGCGTAAGTTTAACAAGACCGTAAAATTCTTTTGAACTTGGTGCTGATTACAAACAGTAACTAGAAGTGTACCTCACCGTTCCCTTTTTTGTGCCATTTGCAATTCAGGTCGATGTTCATCTGCTATTTTCTGTCTTTACTGACACCCATACGAAGCAAACTGATTTATTAGTAGCTATTACTATTTTAAGCCTTTCCACGCATATTTATGAAACTAAATTATGATTAGAGGTTACATATATTGAAAATTGGCATTGAACTCTTATTAAACAAACATCACGTTTGACAGCCGCGTGTTTTTATTTCAATAGGACTGCAAGGAACAGATACCCGAAAATAATGAATGAAATTTTCTAACGACAACATCTGTACAGTGTACAGCATGGCTTTCGTTCGAGAGTAAATGAGATTATGCGATATTTGATCACCCCGGGAGTGTTCGGGACTGTAAAATGCATTGAAATGATAATGACGGACGAAAACAAACTGAGCTTTTGCGCCATTCATGTTTATTCCATCATTCATTGATGAAGTCGGCTGCAAAGTTTTGCATTCGAGAGGGAAAATTTCGTGATGTTTTCCTCGCATAGCATCTGCATACCGACCAGTTTTCATTCATAAAAATAACTGAATGAATGAATGATGGTGCCAGACGATGAACACTAAATTTTGATTGGCTAATGCAGGAACCAAATGTTTAAACAGATCGAGAACGCTTTCTTTCCTATCTTTAAATGAACAAAACTGTTTTGGCAGCCAGTGGGTTCGTTTAGTGCTCATTTACTGGCCTTTGTCAAGAAAGCTTGAAAAAGTCAATAGTTATAGGAATAAAATTAAAAAATATTGACGACAAACATAGTTGGATGGGTAGTGAAAATGGCAGAAGTTTCATTTCTCATTTCACAAAGAAGAAATAAAGCTGATTTAAACAATAATCCGGTAAATTGGTTCCCAGCACACAACCCAACGTGTTTGATTTAATTTTGTTTTTGAACTTTGTTGCAGCGGAATAAACATGGCCATTGTAACGACAACCATATTTAATACTGATGAAGACAGATTCAAGAGTTTTATCGGGATTCAATCACTGGCTCTCTTCTCGTAAGCTTGTAGACGGGAAAGTTCTCGCTTCGCTCAGGACTCGAACTCACGAGGTAAATTGTCATGAAGTCATCGGAGTTACAAATGGACGAAACAACCCATTAGGCAAGTAGCTTTCTCTTAAGGCACTCAACACTAATGCTGTTTATTTTAAATCTCAGCAGAAAAAAACGTTAATATAATGCTTTCTTGAAATCATGTCCGGAAAAGTTCATCAAAATGATGAAGTGTTCCGAGTGATAGAACCGCCCCACCCCACCCCCCGCATTACGTATCATAACTACCGTTGTATTCCTAGTGGCAGAAACATCCTTTGTAACTGCTCATCGGTATCAGTACAAGTTATGGAAATGGCCGTTGTGTTCCTAGTGGCAGAACTGCTCATCGGTATCAGTATAAGTTATGGAAATGGCCGTTGTGTTCCTAGTGGCAGAATTTCTCGTTGGTATCAGTACAAGTTATGGAAATGGCCGTTGTGCTCCTAGTGGCAGAATTTCTCGTTGGTATCAGTACAAGTTATGGAAATGGCCGTTGTGTTCCTAGTGGCAGAATTTCTCGTTGGTATCAGTACAAGTTATGGAAATGGCCGTTGTGTTCCTAGTGGCAGAATTTCTCGTTGGTATCAGTACAAGTTATGGAAATGGCCGTTGTGTTCCTAGTGGCAGAATTTCTCGTTGGTATCAGTACAAGTTATGGAAATGGCCGTTGTGCTCCTAGTGGCAGAACTGCTCGTTGGTATCAGTACAAGTTATGGAAATGGCCGTTGTGCTCCTAGTGGCAGAACTGCTCGTTGGTATCAGTACAAGTTATGGAAATGGCCGTTGTGTTCCTAGTGGCAGAATTTCTCGTTGGTATCAGTACAAGTTATGGAAATGGCCGTTGTGCTCCTAGTGGCAGAACTGCTCGTTGGTATCAGTACAAGTTATGGAAATAGCCGTTTTGCTCCTAGTGCCAGAACCCTCCCATGTAACTGCTTCTCGGTATCCGGACGAGTTCTTAGAAATCGCCGAGATGTTCCGAGTGGCAGAAGCATCTTAGTGAATATCATATAAATCACTTCGACAAGAGTAACTTCCCCTTCCTTCTTTAAAGGTTGTATCAGTCAATTTTCTTACATGTAATACATGTTACCTCTGTTCTGGGAAGATGTGCATGTTCCTGCATGAACTTAAACCGTATTTTAAGTGAATGCTGTCCACAAAATAACCTTCATTGTTAGACAATACTTATCATGAAGTTTATCGCTTTAAACGTACATTATTTCAAAATCTATAAATAAGCACTTTGGGGATTTTGGCTAAAATTGATATCGACGTCAGAGCTGATTACCCGGATGAACATGTAAAGATATCTTAAAAACTAAGTGGTCACATAGTTTTCTTAGTTTAAAGATGACTAACTGTGCAGCGTGTTTCAGACAGGGAATACTCGCTTGGAAAGACGATTGGGGTGTAATGCTTCAATTTTTACTCAGAAGTAGGGCTTTAATAAACAGTATTTCATGGGATCGTGTCAGGTTACAATAAATTATTTGGTTACATGTTATAAAATATAACAATCCAAAACTGCCAGATACAACCTTAAAAAACGAGTAAGAACACAAAAGTAGGACTTAACGGACATTTACTCTAAATCTGTAATAATATTGAATCAAGATACGCTAATTACGACGAGATACTACGCACGGGAGCAAACAACAACAACAACAAAAAAAACGTCAACAAAACAACACAAGAACAACAACATAAAACAACAACAACAACAACAATAAAAAAACAGTTATGAAACCTGGCTGGATTTATTTTAAGATTTTGTCAATGGTTCTAATGATCCTGTCTCAAATAACCCAGTGTGCTAATACTATTAAAAATAATGTCGAGTTCGATTTTAGAGACTATCTAAAACGTGTACAAATAAAAAGTGCTGAAGCGTTGTAGATAAAATTCCTTTATTAAGAAATGAATCTGATTTTACATCGTCCTTGTAGAAAATATAATTTTTAAATTATGTAAGATGAATCAAATCGAATAAGAGCCACATTTTCGTATGTATGGACCCGAACATAATGTCATAAGAATAGGGTGTATTGACCATTGAGCGTGAAACAACAGGCTCACAAATATTGGGACCATCTCTTATACATATGAACAAAAATTGTAACATCTGTCAAGATTTTTTATGTGCATTTAAAATTTGAAAAAAAGGAAAGTAAAATAACCTTTCTCTCAGCCCAATGTCATCTTCATTTAACATTTACTACTGGTAACTAATATGGTACGCTAAGTAAAAGCTTGATAATACCATATTGATAATGACTGCTTCTATTTTCCCTTTCTTTCAAATATTTTTATCGTGTAAATGGCTACAGCCATATATGGGGATCCACACAGACATTGACGTGAAATCGGCTAAAAGTACGTGAGGCCTCGGGTTCGATCAAGGGCCGAGACAAACAAAAGTCGTAAAATGTGAATGGTATAGCTCCCTTGCTTATGCTCAAACAAATATAAGGGTAGTTCAATTACTATGTGGCCCGGTGTCAAGATACCGTGACTGCGTGTGATATCATGCCAGGTCTTCACGGCATGCTATACACAGTGAAGGCAGCAATATATCTGCTTCAAATGGACACCGTCTCCAGATAACTGAAATACTTATCGTCAAACGAAACATGTGACAAATATATGTTCGCCGTATATATGCGTAGGAATGACTAATGTTAATATCATGCGTAATAATGACTAATATTAATATCAATATCGTATGCCCGTGACAATAAATCGTGTACAGAAAAGTTAATACCTGATACAAAACTAATTAAATGTTTTAATAATGTGCCAGGCTTCGTGTCAATTTTGTTTGAAGTACGAATGTATACTAATTGACACATGCATTGCTATTATACATCGTGGCAGGAGATAATTTTACAGAACAAAGAATAAAGGAAAAACTTTTTTTTCCGTAGAAATGTAATGCTCTCCCGATTTTGGTCGCTGTAACACAAGAAAATCACTAATTTGTATTTAATAAAATTTAAACACTATTTAATATCCAACTTATTGATGCAATGATGTAACATTTTCACACTAAAAATTGTTGTAATGTATTAAAGCACGAATTAAATTAAAAACATGCGACCTTTCTCGAGAAATATGTTTCAATGAGCATTGTCTTATTCTGTCAACATATCTTGTGTATTTGTTCTAATTGCACGAGAAAAGGATAATGAAACACAAGTATTATAAATGTCAAAATTTCGAGAGAGAGAAAAAATATCTTTTTTTCTCCAAAATTGGTGAGGAATTTAGGCAGTGAAAAGGGGTATGCACACTTTTTTTAGAATGGAAATGGGCCAGATTTCGGCCACAAATTCGCCTTGAAGCTGATTGGACAAATGCAAATGGAAAATATTTGCATTTAAGGCTAAACGTGTAGTTGTTAAGTTTATTTTCATAAAATAGTAGTATTTAAGTATTTCTGTTGTTAAAATAATTTTTCATTTGCAATATATTTTTTTAAATATTCACTAATGTTTTGACTCAAAAACGGACATGATGTAACCAAAAGAAGGGCTGAAAATAGGAGACACTACTATAGTGTTATATTGGTCATAATGTTGTATGATTGACTAAAATCAAAACCAAACAGACCGTCTGTTTCTGAAATAAATTATCTTTACATCAGTTCAACTAGAAGTACGTCAAGTACAATTTCAACACAACGATCACGACGACGATACCGAAAACAACAAACAAACAAAACAACGAATTATACTTAATACTTACTTGAGCTTTGATTTAAATTGTTTTTAATGAAATTATATAATTATTTAAAGAATATTTAAGCATGTCTTAACCGAATGTCACTATTATATATAAATTGCAGAAACACAATGCAAGTTATTTAAATTAATTATTGTTACATCCAGTTAGATGTTTTCTTAGTTTCATTTCAGGTACAGTGCAGTTTCCGTTGAACAGTTTTCATTGAGAATGAGACATAAATAAACATTAGACTGTTTCTTAGTCTCACACTCCAACCTCACTCTACCTCGTAATTTTCTGGACGCTTCATATCTACCATATGGCACCGACTCGTGACACGCATATTATCCATCCGACCCGCGAGCGTGACACTGCGCGGAAGTGTCACGCGCGCTTTATTGGCAAGCCTCGCGAGTGGGCTTTCAGCCAATCAGAGCGCAATTTACAAACCCGCACCTGTCTGAATCCCGCGAGATCTCGTGTCATTATCAGAGTCGTCTGCCGCAGCGCGGTATTGGAAAAATGTCGGCACGTGCCTTCTGGAGTTGAATCGTTTAGTAACAATCCGCGAAAATGGGAACAATTCCCAGACAATTGTCGTCTGTTTAATATGACACCCTCAAAGAACAGATCGATCGACGTGGATTGAGAGAAAGAGGAGAAAGAAAACCAAATGTAATATGTGAACATGACAGGTTTGAAAGTCCGTGAGACAAAGGCAGTATGATGGGAGAATTTTACAAGTGAACGACAGGTATCTGCTTGTAAAAACAACAACTAGAATTATGATTAATAAATTATTCATGATGAAATTTTAATTGAAATCACCTTGATTATTTTAGGAAGCGTTTGCATTATGTGCAAACTTAGAACAAATAGATCTAATATTATACATTTGGGGCATTTTTATCATGATAGGCAAACTACCTTTTATTCCCTTCCACGTACGGATTCTCTTTTTTACCATCTACAATATATAAAGTATTTTACTACCCTTTTACTCTATATTTAAAGAATTGACGGTTTCTATTAATTATATAAATTATAATCGAAGCTTCTGCGTATGGCACTGTAGCCAAGTAGTCACGTGCACATAAAATATATTTATGTAATGAACATATGCGTTACAATGAGAATGAAAGCATCCACACTCATATCGTACTCACCTTTACTGACGAGGCTGGTGCTTGGTGTGAGGATGTGCGGTAGTAAGTCCATTTACCACCTATGTAAGAAGTGCCATCCCTCTATGTTCAACCAAGCTACGTACCTAGACCACCTTACAATTATTATAATTATTATTATATAATATATCATATAAAGGTAACTTTTCTTTATAACCCGATATATCGCAGAATGGATTTAGGTCAGATTTTACGTAGGGGAGTGTGATTATTTTCAAATGATATTATCTCGAAATGCGCATGTTTAAAGACATTACCATTAATGCACATAGTGATTTTTAATCCAGTACATATAGACATTTATTTCATTTTGTATGCAGGAGGGACAAAGAAAGTACATCCTGGCTTGTATCTGAAACATTTTACTACTTTATTCAATTTAATTTTTAATTATTATTTTTTATTATAGCTTAGGAATTTTAAGAGGCCCAAGATGCTTGCCTCTACACCAATTACAGTTTTGATGTTATTATTATCATTTATCAGTTTCCGCTTGTTTGTCATTACTGTTGTCAAGAGAACGAACGCCATATAAAATGTATGCCAAACGCCAACAAACTTTGATCGGTTTTCTTGTCACTGATTTGGTAAAAATATTTTGTCACTCAGGATGAAGGTAATATTCATACTGATTAAAGTGAAATAAATTCTAATTAAAGTCGGTTGCTGTGAAAGGCACAAAATTAACTATGGTGCTTTATTTTTAGGGGCGATAAAGACATTTCCTCCCTCTTTCAATCAGCGATATTTTAGGCAGTGTTAAGCGAAGAAACGATTAACGATACCAAAATTAGAGCAAATGACGTTATCAAATGAGAAATGAGTCCAAACTGAGTTTAAAACTGCATGGGGCAATGATGGAATGAATTATTGTAATATAATTGCGTAAGGTCCTACTCCCAAGAAATGTACTTTACACTTGGGACTTTTTTGTGGGGTGGGGCTTGATTATGAGTAAAAATGTCATCACGTCAAGAAATACTTTTATTAAAGGAGGTATCCGACATCTTGGATCAGTTTGTTTCTCTCATGTAACCAATAAATAGTTATTACGTGAACTTTCTCGCGAAATGATGGTTATTGGTGTCCTGCCTCCTTGTGACAAGTAATGTATAACATCCGCTTGTGATTACAAAAGTGTCTCCTATCCGAGCCACGCTGCACAGATTTTCTTTTTGAAACTAGGAAAACCACATGACCACTTACTTTTCAGGTCAGTTCCGTGGTCATCCGGGTAATCAGCTCTGACGTCGACATCTATTTTTAGCTCAAATCTATATAATGTTATTTATTTTTAGATTTGGAAATAATGGACATACAGCGACATATTTCAAGGTTTTACTGTCTAACAAAAGAGGTAATAGAGGTAATGCTATAACCAGGCTTTAGTTAAACTGAAGCACCAGTTTATGAAGCAAGAATGCACAAATTCCCTAGAACACGGGTAAATGTTGTTATATGAATTATATACAGGCAAGCTGTCGGATACTTTAAACTAAAGTACGAGTATATGCAGCAGTTACGCACAAATTCCCGAGAACTGGTGTAAGAAAAGTTGTTATAAGTAACAGATACAGGAAAACGGTCGGATATAACCTGAAATAAAGAAACGATTTTTAAATCTCTTTTAACTGTAAAAAGGTTCATAAAATTTAATAATTTGCCTCTCAAAACGGCGTGTTAGTTTGTTTGTTGTACCAATGATTTCTCTGACGGTGTCCTCTTGAAGCCGATACAGTGCTGTCCTCACTGTGAACAGCAAGCCTGTAACAGCTTGCAGGATACCACACCGAGCTGCAATATCTCTAAAGGCTGTATCCAACAGTTTACCTCTATCAAATACAATTAAAACATTACCACCGTTTTGGAGAATAATTTCTCAATACATTCATACGTTTGTCTAAATGTTGACGATTTTGAATAGTACCTCAGTTGTAAGAAGGTATAACTCATGTAAAAATCGCTCACAAGTTCCACTCTTCCCAAATCTATAAATAAGCAGGATAAGGTTGTCTGCTAATAAAAGATACCGACATTGTGCAGATTACCTGTATGATGATATAACGTGAACAGAAAAGTAAGTGGTCATGTGGTTTTTCATAGTTTAAAAATAGCTAGCTGTGCAGCGTGGCTAGGATAAAAAATATATGTTGGTGATAACGAGTAGGATGTGATGTACTGTTCGCAAAGACGTAGGGCATCAATAAACAGCCTTTCGCGGAATCTTGACAGATAACAACATTTTTTATTTAGAAACCAAGCTACAAGCTACTGCTAAGAAAACAATTTTACTTTAAACATAAACAGATTTCTGCAGCCTCCATATATAAGAACCCATATTTAGATATTTAGAGCGAATATACCACAAAAACGCAAGATCGGATTTGTAAATGCAAAGAAAAGATCATTTAAAATCATTTAAATTAATAGGGATACAAAACTTAAAATATGTCCATGTTGTAAAATGTTGGTTAAAATTTGTATACAATAAAGAACATTGAATGCTTTAGAGTACAGAAATGTAAAAAACAAAAGAGAACCAGGTGTTAATTTCTCTCTGATGTACGCCGAACGGCGGAAAATTTGAAGAGTTATATTTACAGAAAGTTTTAGCAGATTAAGATTTTACCTGGACACCGAATGGATTAAGTAGGATAGCAACTTTACAAAATTATCTCTTTGTCCACTCCGATATTAGAGCAAAACATACAGGGCGGGCAAATTGAGAAACCTCCATATATTCCATATTTTTACATAGACAATCATGTAGTTTAGATGTTCCATGTTTTCATATTTGCTCGTCTTTGAGTGTTCCCTACCTCGGATCTCGGATACACTGGCGTCTGTATTTTTTGCACAATTTTTAAATGAAGAACATCCAAGATAAAAAACAACCGACATCACATTCTTCTGAAATATGAAAGATTGTTTCCGTGGCAAGAAAACCGATAAAAATATTAATGCCATCTGTCCCTCAACAACACTTTCACGATCCGCTTAACACTCATGTAAGGGACATAACTCTACGTCTGTATTATAAATGCGGATTGTTCTATTTACCTCCCTTATATACAGCTACTTGAGAAAAAATAATGGAAAAAATCCCACAAAAGTCAAAACTAAACAAAAAATTGATTGCTGCTTTTTATATATACTTTTATAAACACTTTATAATAAAGAGCCACAATAAATTTTACAAACAAACATTTACGGTTCTGATTATACAAATACATGCACAATATACAACATAAAAATTATGACCAGAGGCCACAAGTGGCATTTGAAATGGATCATACAACATGTATAATAACTTTCTAAGGCAGGATTACTAACAAAATGTTACTCATAAAAGCAAATGACATCATATATTTTCTTAATACAATGTGAAAGCAAAAATCAAGAGTATCAAAAATTTCTATTTAACTTAATAGTTTAAAGTTTCAAATACACCAAACTGAACTGTTTGTTTGATTTATCATCCCACAGTTTTTGGAGATGTTGTCCACTTGATGCTGATACAGAGCTACCTTCACTGTGCATAGCAGGCCATGAACACTTGGCATGATACCACACCCAGTCACATTATCCTGACACTGGGCCAACAAGTTGTGGAACTTCTCTTATATTTACTTGAGTGTCAGCAAAGGTGCTATACCACTACCATTTTCAATTACTTTGGTATGTCGCGGCCGGGAATCAAACCCGCAGCAGTCAATTGAAAAGTTAAGATTCATGTATTTGTCATGAAATCAAATGGACAAGGAAAGAAATGTGCTGCTTTTACAGAAATAATTCATTTATAGCAGTTTTGCAATATTTAGCAAGTAATAAATATACTTAGCAATTTCTTAAAGCAATTATGTACTTAAATAGGTGGCAGTTAAAAAGAATACAGATGTCTATCATCATGCTTCTCCAGAGGTAACTCTCCACATAATGGCTGCTTTAGACCCTCATTTGTGTTGATAAACACATTCAATAATGTTAAGACTAATAATGATTTGAGTGAAGTTGAGATGAAGTGTGTCTTATTCCTAACAAATCTATTTTTTCCAACTTTAATTAATAAATTTCCTTAAATTATGAAAAATACTAGGAATCATTTTAGATTAAATGATTTTTATGAATGAAACTAAGAAAATTGTCTTGTACCAAAGGAAATATTTTAAGAATTAAAGAAATTTATCAGTTTATGTCAGAAATATAACTAAGATTTTGTAATGATGGGGCCCCTGATCCTAGAATTTTCATCTAAGAAAGTCTTTTTGGATTCAAGGAATTTTCTAAGTTAAAGTCAGAAAAAATAATTAAAATCCTTAATGAATACAAACCCTGGTTGCACTGCATAGGACGGTCTGGATACTGAGTAAATTAGGTAGACATGGTTTGTGTATTGGAAATGCAGATTACAAAGTTGTCTTTGAAATTAACCATAAAATATTTTAAGCATTTTAAATATACATGTTTTTCATTGTTTCATCTGTTGTTGTTCTTAAATATTAAGTTTTTGTTCTGTTACATTGCACAATTATGTTCTCTTGTTGTGCATTCAACTGTAACACAATAATTATATCACGGTTACAACATTGCAACTATCACAGAATCATTTACAGCAGAGTAATGGCTGATACATGGACAAATATAAGGTACAGTACACTCATAAAGGAAATGCTGGTAGCTTTTAACAGGGTCAACTCCAAAGAATATGTTATTACAAAACATTGCATCGACCAATATATAGACAAGAATTATTCATACATGGGTAGGCCATGATCAGTGACTAATGAATAAGATCACAAACTTGAAAATAGAATCCCTGAGATGATTTATTTGTGTAAAATAATGTTAAATAGCATTTGCTTCATAATAAAATTATAGTATCTAATGTTTGTTATGAGACAGCTGAAAGGTAGAACCAAGAGTGGAATAAACAAAGTTTTTTTGTTTGTTAAGACATGGTTTAAACTTCCTTTAAATCTTTTCATTTATCACACCTATACTAGGTGGGTTGGGTGGAAAACCTCTTTACATGGAAGTTTCTAACTTCCAACTGGGACTCAAGATAACAATGTAAGGGGGCTGAGAGGTTTGATGCTGACAACTTAAACTGTTAAGTCACAGATGTCCTTAGATTCGTTCAAAGTTCTAGAATGATGAACCTGTTGACCATCCATAAATTTTATGTAAACATGTTCTTATTCTTATTGGGTTTTCTTAAGGTTGGGAGAATGGAAAGTGCCTCAACGTTTTAAATTTCTTATGCTCTGTTTTAGCCAACTTGTTTTATTTGTATCTGTTACAAAACACAGACACAATTATGGTTAAATTGGTGTCCATGTAATAACTGATGGAGGAACATATGTCTGGACTAAAACCACCATCATACCTCAAGTCAGTGGGAATACCTCCTGACATAAAAGTTCTTGTCCCCACCAGGACTTGAACTGACTCAGTGAGGGGTGAGGAGTTACAAGTCCAAGACTTGAAACGTTTGGAAGGCAACTTTATGTCTTGTTTTAACAAATAACTGACATAAAAAAAGACAAAAACAAATACATCTATAAGATATGACCATTATCATATTATCTAGGACTTATAATATATCTATTAGGGAACTAAGGCTTTTAAAAGTTCAACGTAATTATAGGGTCAAATGGGAAACCAGTTCCTTCCTTATTTTATGCTTTTCTACAAATTGTTTTCTAGATGTCCAAAAAATTTCCCACGCCAGGGATTAGGATGTGTCAAGGCCATAGAGAAGCCTTGGTTAAGATTCCCTCTTAGTGAAGTATAAGGTTGTCCAAGATATGTCATTCAGAACCGTGACACATCCCGCCCATATAGAAGAGTCTTGGTCCAGTCCAGAGGGACCTGCATACGCAGCCTCCAACTGCCCAGCTTTGTGAGGTACACTGATCGCCATAAAAACCAGGATGGAAATCCTAAAAAGTAAAAATTTCTTGTAAAACAATGTGCTTCATAATAACATAAGACCAACTGAAAAGAATATTTACATTTTACACTTTAGATCATTGCTAGGAGAGAAGGATTTGTTTGTTAATTAGGTTTATTGCCCCACCAACAATATTTCAGTTATTTGGAGATGGTGTTCACTTTAAGCAGATATAGTGCTGCCTCCACTGTGTATAGCATGCCATGAATACCTGGCATATTACCACAACAAGTCACATTATCCTGATACCGGGCCAACCAGCCATGTAACTACCCTTGTATTTGCTCAAGCATTAGGGAGCTATACCACTACCATTTTTAATGGCTTTGGTATATCCGGCCTGAGATCAAACCGGGGCCTCCCATTTCTGGAGCCGACGCTCTACTGACTGTGCTACCAGGTCTGGTCTAGCTGCAATGTATATCACAAACAAATATGAGAAATACATAAACAAACTCCTCACCTCTTAGTTTGACATCTGGTAGGTCTGTTAATCCTTCGTAACTGCCTATGTAGGCCAGCATTCCAGCACTCGTAAACTTATAGGGTTGGTCTGTCTTCTGGGCCAATAGACTGGCTAAGTACTGACCCTGCTTCTCTGCTACCTGATGACAAGGAAGGGATTTTAAAATCTATTTATTCTGTGAGCTTGTTGCTTCTCTGACTGGTAGTTGTTAATATTTGGTTTTGTTGATAATATTTAAAATTTACCCCATTAGATATTAGGAAATATTAATTAATCAAAGGTCCTTATTCACAAAATTATTAATCAAACATATAATTTAACATTATTTTGCCAGTACTGAGCTCTGAACTAAAGTCATACAAATGAAAATTGCATTGTACATATTTTACTTCTTTTGTAGACCATATACTTTATGCATGTGTCTCAATAAAATTTTGTTCTGGTCTGTTCTGTCAAGTCAATTAACAACCATTTATACATATATTAAAATATTAAACTCTAACCAAAATTATTAACAATAAAAAAATTATGATCTGATGGATAAATCTCACCTGAGCTGTACAAGGTAGGGGGTAATCCTGTATGTCAGCGCAGTCCCCGATTGCAAAGGTGCTTTTTGTAGGGTCCCCAAGCACGTGGAGTTGTTGGTCTGTAAGAATCTGTGAAGAAGATGAGAGATGTGTTCTGTGATTGCAAAGTGAGAAATAAAAATACTTTGATTTTGGATTCATTTTTCATAATGGAATCAGTGGTATATGGGCTTTAAATGAAGAAAGTTTTCATTTAACCTTTTAACTCGTGCATATGCCATTTTTTTCTTTGCAAAGCATACACAATATCAAATATCTTAGACTGTGCTCAAATAAGAGTTTATCAGCAGACTAGTTTAGCTTGATATCTAAGATTATATACTGAACATACCTGTATTCAAAAATACTTTGAAACTATGTCAAGGAAGAAAACATAATTGATTATTTTAAATTATATACATAGGTTACCACCTACCTGTCCTCTATCATTGAGGGGAGTGTCCAGAGTGCGTACAAAATCCCGAGGGGCTAGTCCTGTGCTCCATACAACCATACCACAAGGCAACCTGCCACCAGATTTTAACACCACATGGTCTTCATGAACAGCTAGTAATAACAGTAAAAAACCACTCAATGATGCATCACATAGACACATTTTATTGGACAATTAAAAAAATTATAAACTTTAATTATAAACAAATACTACATCTGTGATTTTGTTTCTCAGAGCAAAAATGATGTTACTGATTCAAACAGATTTTTATAAAAAAGATAAGTTAAAAATCTGTTATTTTTACATTTTCAAACAACATGTCTATCTGACAGAGTTCAATACAACTAAAACTATATTGTACAGTTGGGCAAATTAATATATATATATATTTATATTTTTAATCTTGTATTTTATACTTAATAATTTTGTCTTACAAGGCATTGATAATATCTGTCTTTAGAGTCCCCCAAACCCACTGACAGCAACATTCTGTGACAATGATTGTAAACCACTTAATTTGTGTATTATATACAACACTTCCTGCCTCCCAACAAAGTTTACCAACCAGTAACAAAGTCTCTCTCCAACTTAAAGCCTTTTCTCTGCTGGATTTTCTTCTCAGCGTAACTTCTCAATCGATCATCAAATGACGACAGAATCTGATTGGATTCGACCAAAGTCACCCTGATGTCATCTTTTTTAGCTTTGTACAGACGGGCAATATCCTAAGTAAGAAGGTAAGAATGAGAGACATTAGTAGATAGTCTCCCCTAAATACATGTAGGTCCTTCTATTTGGATTACTTGGTTTTTTATGCTTGTACTCTTTAAATAGTATGTTGACTTAAGTGCTTGCATTGTGATATCCAGATCAATCATCAGTAACAAACATGTCACTTTTTTGGGTACATAAAAAACAATATTTATTTAAATTTATTTAGTGCTTATGTTCATGGAAAAGTTAGAAATGTCTCTGTTAGTAGTGGCACTATCTCTAAAGGAATAGGAGCTAAAGTACGAGGATTTCAAATAAAAGGACCAGCTTACATTTTGGACTACCTCAGATATTATTTAACAGGAGAGACAATTTTTATTTCACCAATGTTATCCAAGTATGTTAGCATTCAACTGAAAAAAAAAAACACAACCACACATATATACCAATTTTAGGAAATTGTGAAATGATTTAAATAAGGTCAGTATTGCTAATGATGCATTTACCTGTTGAACAAAGTCATATATTTCCGCCCCAAACTCCACCCCTGTGGGACCACCCCCTACAATGACGATATGAAGCAGACGGCGACTCTCTTCTGGTGAGGTAGTAGACTGGGTTGCAAGCTCAAAGTTGCTAAGCAATTGATTACGGATGGCTCTAGCATCACCAATTTCCTGTGATAAGTATAAAAATTATTTCAATATTTAATTTTTTAAAGCCATAATGACCTTTATAGGCACAGGCTTATTTTGTTTGCATTTCAAAAAAAGCATGCTCTTTAGATTTTAAACTATATAATGTGTGAATAAATGAAGTCAATGAAAAAGAAAGAAAGAATTAAAAAAAAATTTCACAGAGACAAAGATAAAAAATGTGCTATGAAAAAGAGTCTCTTTGTTCAACAAAAACAGCCATTTCACTCACCTTCAGAAAAAAGGCATGCTCGTTAACACCTGGTGTATTGAAGGTGTTGCTGAGTGATCCAACACCGATGACTATTTTATCATAATTCAGGCTGTAGGTTGATCCTGGCTTCAACGCACTCTCCATGTGCACTGTTTTGTTGGGGAAATCAATCCCAGTGGCTCGCGAGAGATGAAAATGATCTGTCTGTCGAAATCCTGCATTTCTCACTGGTTCTATAATAGACCTACAACATTAAAAAAAATAAGTAGGTGCAATCTGACAAACACAACAATCAATGACTTTTTTTTAGTTACAATAGTTTAATGTTTAATAAAGTAGTGCAAGTAATCATTTTTCACAGCAAGATTTGAGGTACCAAGTGGCAGAGGATGTTTGTTTTGGTTTTTTAAATATATTTCAGCGACCAATCATGACCAGTATAGCAACGAAGAGCTATTTTGGTGGAGGAAGACCCCAGACAAAGGTCTTGGTTGAACGACTGAGTCATCACAGGTAAATTGAGTTTTATATCATGTAACAACACCATGTGGGTAATCAACACTGATGTTGATATCTATTTTAAGCAGAAATCCCCCTTGTGCTTTCCAAATCTATTAATAAGCATAATGGGGGATTTCTGCTAATCAAAAATACGCACCAACATCAAAGCGATAATTTTATTATGTATCTCAAAAGTTAGTGGTCCCATAGTTTTTCTGAGTTTAAAAGTAGCTAACTGTGCAGCATGGCTCAGATAGGAAATACCTGTTTGCAATAACAAGTGGAGTGTTATGCGTTACTTTGCACAAAGATATAGGGCATCAATAAACAGCATTTCATGTGACCTTTTCAGGTAACAACATTTTTTTGTTTGTTTGGTTAACAAAGTCTTGGTCAAAAATGTTGGATAAAAACAATTACCTGAATTCCAAAGTTCCAACGGTGGTGCTGCAGAGAAGAGGGGTGAAGAGGAAGTGATTCCTGGGACTGACCACAATAACGTCAAACAATTTCTTGTCTATAGACTTCAGCACACTGTAGCTTCCCCAACCTGTACCAAGGATCACTAGCTTCTGCCTTCCGGTTGTTGAGGAGGAATGGCGTTTGACAAGGCCAAGTCTTTGCTTACCATGACACAGTGAGTTTCTTTGGCTTAGGCACATATAAGATAGTAAGCCTCTAAATGTAAGTGGCTTCATGTTGTCTGATTATTGTTACTATAAAAGTAGCAAATATTTAAAGAACAGTCACTGGAATCAAAACAATTATCTGTTTAAACAATTAAATTTAACTTAAGAAAAAGAATATCAGTATTGTTTACAATGTTATTTGAAAAAGTTTTCATTTTGTAATATAGATACAAATGTATGAATGGGTTATAATTAATATTTACATCTTTTGATTATCAATTTTATTCAGGAAAAGCAAAACTTTTCAAAATGCTATTACAAATGTATGTCTTTATTACAGCATCAAAGTAAATGGTATGGTGTATTTTTAACTAAAGACTTAATGTCTTTTAAAAAATAAACAGATTTTCCAATTACATATATAATCTTCACTTGTGTATTTAAGCATTGCCAAAACAAACTATCTTCCATCTTTGACTTTTCTTTTGCTTTCTGGGGCATTCATGTTCTCTCCTTTATAGAAATCTTTCAGCAAATTCACTGCCTGCTCAGCCATCTGTCCACCAATACACTCAAACTTTGGACCCAACTCTGGTAAATCATCTGTATAAACATTAAGCACTGAGCCACACCCACCAAATCTGTCATTCTTGCATCCGAATACAACACGTTTTACTCCTACCTGTCTTAGAGCACCAGTACACATAATACAAGGTTCTACAGTCACGTATAAATCACATTCCCTGAACACTGATTTAGAAGACTTCTTATTCTCTTTGCACCATGCTAATACTTGGTCTATGGCTACAATTTCTGCATGTCTTGTTGCATTCTTTGTTTCATTCACCTCATTTCTACCTGATGCTAAAATTTGGTTTTGATAAACAAGGATACATCCCACAGGAACCTCATTGTTGTCTAAAGCATTTTGAGCAAACGTAAATGCCTCATCCATCCATTTCTTTGTAGGGTCCATGTCAAGTTGAGAGAAACAGCAAGGGCCCCATCAAGCTTAAATAAATAATGATGATGATGCTGACGATGATGATGATAAAAAATGATGACAATGATGATAGTAATAATATATTGACGATAATTGCTTTAATGATTTTAGGAGGAGGGTAGTCAAGACTGTGATGACTGAAGGTGGTTATTATTTTGATGATGATGATAATGATGATTATTATAATGATAATGAGAAAGACTGAAAGGATAATGATAACTTTGGTGAAAGTGGCAATAACTTGGAAGATTTTACTAAGAAGAGGAATGCAAATTTGGTATTAAAAATAATGATGAAAAAGTGATATGGAAATGGTGTTTAAAAATGATCATCATCTTTTAAAATCACACCAACCTGTTTAGTATAGATGACCCTGATAATGAATAAGCATTAATTACTGCTGACCTGAGAGGAAGCTGCTGAAAATGGTGGATAAATTATTGGTTAAACTTATATTCCATCACTATAAACAAATCCTAAGTCAAGTTGGAAGTATTGCCAACCTGACCACACAATAAAACAAATGTTAGATACTTACAATGATGTTTGAAAAGTTATGTAATGATTGTTTTGGGCATGATATATCAACTTTTATTGCACAATCAGTGTAAACATCAATGCTATTTCATCATCTTTTTCAGTGTGAAACAAAATGTATATTTCATCATAATCAACATGTTGGATGATACATTTTCATTTTTGTCAATCAAATTTGTAATGACAAAAGTTAATTGAGTAACCATAGGTTATAAAGTGCAGATAGTTTAGTGTTTGTGGATATACTTACAATTTGAAAAGCATGAGAAGGTACTGAATGAATCAAATTAGGCTGAAATAGTCTAATAGAAAATTATCAACCTTGAGAAATTGGTTGTTTACCTTAAAACGACTTAATATTATTTTTACTTGACCTGCCAATTGCCTTTACTCGAAAGATAATTCTTGTTTGGTTATTCAGATAAAATTTAGTTACTCACAAGTACCATTTTCACATTAAACTATTAATATAAGGGAGGTAATCCTTTACTATCTGCAATATATAACTTCTCGCTCTATTTGCTTGTTATACATCATTCTGCAAAAAGTTAAATAGTGAATTATCGATTTGGTGATAAAAAGAAAAAAAAAACACAAATGCAAAACATGATAATATGTTATACCAAAAATATAGCCTTACTGTCGGGTTTACCCTTTAGCGACATGGTATTTAAGTTTGTTTTTTCCATCCATTTTTAGTTACATACGTATATTTGACAGTTACGAGCCATAACTCTGATGGGAAGTGGAGAAGTTTTGCTAAATGGCTACGTTTTTACTGTACTTTTTATAATTGCAAGATACAAATTACTGTTGCAAGCTACCCTGTTAAAAACCCGGAACACTTGTTTTTTTTCTCAGGAAAATGTCTCACGCAATCAAAACTCGGGTTATTCCGTACTGTGACAATCTGGTGCAATGATACTTGCTAAAATCACGATCGTTTTGTTCGCCGGAAGTCAGAAGAAGAATATGCCAAAGTAGTTCGCATAATACATTAACTCTGCCATCATTTGACAGCTGCTGCTTGGTAAATTGAAATTGGTTGATTTAAAGATGAAGCCGCCACAAATTGAAGTTTTAGAGGCATCGTACTGAAGTGAGCTGTCACCGAGCTGCCATCTTTGTTTTGAAGTCTGTCTCAGAAATAGTAGCATTTATGGAAATGGTGGAGGTGATCCGACTACCTACATACATCCGAGAGATGATTTGTGAATTATCCGAGGTTTTCCGATTGGGGACAATCATCCTCGGATGTATCTGGGGCAATAATATTAAAGAAATCACGATTGTTTTGTTCGCCGGAAGTCGGAAGAATATGCCTAAAATGTAATTCGCACAAAACATAAACAATGTAGTCGTTTGACAATTGTCTGTTTGCTGCGCTGGGTAAATTAAAATTAGATTATTCAAATTTTAAGCAGCCACAAATTGAAATTTTACAGGCATCGTACTGTAGTGGGCTATCACCGAGCTGCCATTTTTGTTTTGAAGTCTGTCACAGAAAGAGCACCATTTATGGAAATGGTGGAGGTGATCCGACTACCTACATACATCCGAGAGATGATTTGTGAATTATCCGCGGTGTTCCGATTGGGGACAATCATCCTCGGATGTATCTGGTGCAATAATACCCACAGAAATCACGATTGTTTTGTTCGCCGGAAGTCGGAAGAATATGCCTAAAATGTAATAGATAGTTTCCATGTGATGTCATTGACACTGATAAGACAGCTTAAGGCAGCCATCTTTGTGGGCAGAAGCTAATGTAGGCCGAAATCGGGAAATATGTGCTGTATTAAACTCACCACTGTTTTGTTGTTGTTTTTTTCAATCTATTTTACTGAATTTTATATCAAATTCAACAGCTTTTATAAAGTAGCCTATTTTAAATATCAAAAATATATTTTGATAGTTTAAAAGGTTAAATAAATATAATTAAACATGATACACTGTTCATTTTGTTTTAAGTATGAGCCAATAGTTTTATTTATTTCTGTGTATTAATTCTGTGTGCATTTATTGATTGTAAAACTATTGTTCGCACAAAACACAATGTCGTCTTTTGACAGTTGTGTGTTTGCTGCGCTGGGTAAATTAAAGTTGGATTATTCAAATTTTAAGCAGCCACAAATTGAAATTGTACAGGCATCGTACTGTAGTGAGATGTCATCCGAGCTGCCATCTTTGTTTTGACGTCTGTCGCAAAAGAAGTTTCATTTGGAGAAATGGCCGAGGTGATCCGACTACCTACACACATCCGAGAGATGATTCCTCCGACGTCGTGTTCTTGACAGCTACACTATCGTCCCCGTAAAAATGTGCATTCCATAAGAGGCACCGCTCTCAAGAGCGGCGCCAATGATTGAAAGGTTGTTGTTTAACAAAAATGATATCTAAGTATGACAACGACTCTCTGATTTTACAATTCATTTACTCAAATTAAAATTGGCATTGTTAATTTTTAAAAAAACAACAACATATCTTCCTGAATTGTTGTAATTTAACTAGGTTTTCAAGTTTAAACTAGACAAAGTTTAACTAGACAAAAATCCTAGATCATATACACATAATTAATTAATTATAGATAAATATGCATTTTCAAACACCCGGGTATTTAAATGTGCCGATATTGCCAGTTAGTCAGACAGGTGACAGGCAATGCTGTACACACAGCGAATGTTGTAGGCTATACGAGCCAGATGGCCTCATGGGTTTGGCCAGCAGTAGCGTTAACAGTAGCCTGGATGGCTGCTCCGGCAGCTAAGTATGTGACTTATTGCTTCTTGAGACCAAAAAGTATGGTTTAAATTGAAATTAACGCCCCTTCTCCCGTTTTCCCTATTTGTTCTTTATTGTTTGCGTATTCTCTATATATCCCACATCGTCAGCATTTTAACACTCACTCGACAGTCCGGGGCAATTATTGTAACAGGTTAGCAGAGACAAAAACACACACACACACACACACACACACACACACACACACACAAAACAACAACTAACAAAACAACAACAACAAAAGACAACAACAACAAAACATGCAAATAGAAGTAGTTTCCTTATAATATATGGTTGAATACTTGTTGCAATTTTAGACCAGAAAATAAGGCTTAAAGCAAAAATAACACCAAGAAACCCCAGCGCCAGCGTTGTCCTAGTATGTTGTATGTTGTCGGTGTTTTCAAGAACTTGCAACGTCACTAATTATTGTAATAGGTAAGTTAAGTTTAAGTCATGAAAAAGTGCACAAATCAGTATTTTTCAACTATTATATACATTAATATTGTTTTCTGACTATATTGTTTGGCGTGACACAGTTAAAACGACAATTAAGACAAAGAATTTTCCGCATCACATTCATTTCTACACATCCTTTGTCGTCAGATTTATTTACTCGAAATGAAATTATTACCCTTTTGTTTATAGTAAAATTATCATTAAGTCATTTAATAACTTGCGAACGGCCGTATTTTTAAGTAATTTTAATGAACAAGTTTTGCATTTGTTGAATTTTATGTAAATAAATACATATACATATAAATAAATAAGACAATAAATAAATAATAAATAAATAAATAAATAAATAAATAAACAAATAAATAATCAACTGCCACATTCTTCTACCTTTATATATGTGTAATACCACAGCCACACAACATCTTCACTTTTCAACACGACCAGTGAAGATCCATTTTCCCGGGAACTTGTACGCAGATCTCTGTCATATTTTTCGACATTTTCATAAATGTTACACGTTGTTGACAAATAAATACACATAAAATACATAATCTTTAAATAATTATATTTCTATCAAACCTATTTAAGTTATGCCAAACCACTTCTCTTCTCATCCAGTGACTATAGTCAGGTGCGTAGCTTCCCGTACGTAAACTACGCAGGTGACATTGTCCCAAAGAATGCCAACATAAAAAGATTAAATCTACAATAACAATTGTATCCTAGTAGGGATAAGGTTTATATTTCATCTAATCAACTACTACCCATATTTACAACATGAACAAACATATAAAACTTCCAAAGAAATCAGAACTTCTTAGATTGTTCTTTCTTCGGGACGATCACACCTCGGTGTTTGTATTCGAGTAGTTTCTCTTTTAAAAATGGAGGAGATTCATGATAAGGTGCGAATCTTGGATCGACAAAAACAAAAATTTCCGGGGAGCATGGCCCTGCTCCCCATCCTCCCCCAACTCGAACACCACTAGCGGCAATGCATACACATCACACCATGCCTAGTTCCTTACGCCCCTGATAGTCCCGCGTCTGATTTTTCCATATAATATATGTTCTATAATTATTGTCAGTGTTTTCCTACTGTTAACATATTGTCAGCTTAGCGTCAGCGTTTTAAATCCATCCGTGTTTTGTCCTACACCCGTTCACAGGCGTTGATTTTCCGGAAACCGAAATATCGAGGTATCGAGACAACATTAGTGTCCGCATTATTGGCTTTTGACACCGAAAATGAAAGTTTACATGTTATCTTAGAAAACGTAGTTGTGTTTATACTAAATGTTCCTGTTTAGTTCTTTTTTTCAAAAAATGAAGTCATAGATCTCCTTATATATCATATGAGGATCTATTTTGTAATTAACAGGTAAGTGTACGTTGTCATTATTGTTATTTTGTGTGTTTGTGTTGTGCATTTGCAAGGTTTTTGTTCATGAGTTATTAAAGGATTAGAAAGATCAATGAATTTGATAAAACAACAACAACCCAGCTTTGTAAGGAAAAAAGGCGTAATTTAGCCGAGAATTAGATTTTATATTATCTTATTGTTTAGACATCATGGTCTTAAAGTGGTGTGTAATTTTATTCTAAAGCATTGACTTGCATTTTACAAAACACAACAAAATTTAGTCAGTTTGATTTTCTTCATGGTCCGAAATGTTTGTTTCAGCTGGCACTGAAACGATCTTAGTTTCTTTGTTTTGGGTTTTGAAACATGGCCCGATGTACGTGGCTGAGGGCTCTCAAGCCTAATATTACGAGAAAGTTATCCACATTTATGTTGTTTTAATGTCATGGTCCAAAATCGTCGCAAATATCTGCATCTCAGATGGCCTTGCCACTGAGGATAGGTTCTAAATGATGTTGTTTCATTGATTTCTTCATTTGGGGAGGAAAAAGGAAACATCTACCTTAGTATAGACAGCAGAACTCTTGGCTGGTTGAGTGGCCCCCAGGCCCAGTTTCACCTTTCAGCACTTTTTTACCTTACCTTGGAATTTCCACATTGTTCTGCCAGAGCTGTCAAAATACATTTTTGTCATTTTTTTTACAAGAACTGCCAGAGTAAATTAATGATGGAGATTGACATGAAATAAAAAAAGCATTGAAATAGGTAAGAATTATATAAGGTTACCAGACAATAGTAATTTAGCCTGTCTTGGATACCAGTTAGTCTGCCACATTGAAGCAGACTTTTTATTATCTTGAACTTATTTGAAGCACAATAAACTATTCCGGACTTCATTAGGCTGGCTCATTATATCAACATGTATCAATACTCAGAAGTTTGATTCATGTATTGTCTCTACAGGTGCCTGGCACTTGACAATTCAATGACCAGAATGTATCAATACTGTTTCAAATTGCTATTAATTATAATGGGTTTATAGAATCTGGTCTGTTTTTTTGTATCTAATTATAGAAAAGTAAATACAGCATCAGCTTACCTTTATATGTGTACGTCAAATGGCATAAAATTCAAACAAGTCTGCCTACAGGGGAAATTTATTCAAAGATGATATGTTAAGATGTTCTTACACTGTTCACAATATAAGTATTATTTGTTTATAACCTGCATGACCCAGGTGGCCTTTGAGAGATATCACAATAATCATGAATGGTTGATGTCTTGTATGTGAATAAACAAGTGTGTGTTATTATGTACTTTATGCTGTAGACTAGATACAGTAATTGTTTTCACTATAAAAACATTCAGTTTCATTTGGATTTTTTAAATTTTTAATTGATAAATATTGTCAAAACGCTTAATGAACTTATCCAGTGCCTTCTGTCAATAGTGACTTTTTTCTATATTACTTTTAGACTCCACTTTTTTTTCAAGTTATGGAGTCTGGTTACATTAGTGTAACAGTCACAGTATTAGATATATAAGCTTTTAAAACCAGCCTTTTGCAGTTTAAGCACCTTCCAAAATTGCATGGTTAATCATCACAGGTTCTATTTATACACCTGAATGGATTGGAACAAGTTGGGGAAAATTTTTTGCTTAAGGAAATTAGCGGCTGCTTGACAAAGGTTCAAACCACTGACCCTATGTTTCGATGTCCTTCATCCTAACACACTGCGAGTTGATGTTTGTATTTTTGTGTTTAACAGCTTACCGCTACTTGATATGTCTTATGTTGTTGTTTGAGTAGAATATGGTGTCTTATGTTGATGTTTGTGTAGAATATGGTGTCTTATGTTGATGTTTGTGTAGAATATGGTGTCTTATGTTGATGTTTTTGTAGAATATGGTGTCTTATGTTGATGTTTGTGTAGAATATGATGTCTTACATTGATGTATGTGTAGAATATGATGTCTTATGTTGATGTTTGTGTAGAATATGGTGTCTTATGTTTATGTATGTGTAGAATATGATGTCTTATGTTGATGTATGTGTAGAATATGATGTCTTATGTTGATGTTTGTGTAGAATATGGTGTCTTTTGTTGATGTATGTGTAGAATATGGTGTCTTATGTTGATGTTTGTGTAGAATATGATGTTTTATGTTGATGTATGTGTAGAATATGATGTCTTATGTTGATGTATGTGTAGAATATGATGTCTTATGTTGATGTTTGTGTAGAATATGATGTCTTATGTTGATGTATGTGTAGAATATGATGTCTTATGTTGATGTTTGAGTAGAATATGGTGTCTTATGTTGATGTATGTGTAGAATATGGTGTCTTATGTTGATGTTTGTGTAGAATATGGTGTCTTATGTTGATGTTTGAGTAGAATATGGTGTCTTATGTTGATGTTTGTGTAGAATATGATGTCTTATGTTGATGTTTGTGTAGAATATGATGTCTTATGTTGATGTATGTGTAGAATATGATGTCTTATGTTGATGTTTGAGTAGAATATGGTGTCTTATGTTGATGTATGTGTAGAATATGGTGTCTTATGTTGATGTTTGTGTAGAATATGGTGTCTTATGTTGATGTTTGAGTAGAATATGGTGTCTTATGTTGATGTTTGTGTAGAATATGATGTCTTATACGGTTTTGATTCTTCTATGTTTGTGTAATAAAATAATTTCTTATGTACTTAAGTAATAAATGGTGTATGTAACTGTTCTTCTATGTTTGTGAAATAAATGATGCTTATATGTGTAATAAAATGGTGCATATATGTTTGTAAAAATTAGTGCATATATATGTTTGTGTTTTAAAATGGTGTCTAATGGGTTTGTGTAATAAAATAGCATTGAATGAGTTTATGTAGTAAAATGTTGTCTATTGAGTTCATGTAATAAAGTGGTGTCTAATTGGTTTTTATAATAAAATGGTGTCTAATAGTTTTTGTAATAAAAGATTGTTTACTATGTTACTGTTTATGTATGGTGTCTTAAGTGTTGCTATTTGTGTACTAAAATGGTGTCTTTTGTGTTTTTGGCAATTTAAGGCAAATATGCAGAATTTAGGGTTTTATTCATAGATGTCAATCATGTTAACCAGATTATATGTTGTAATATAAATGTTGTAATATTTTCAGGGTTGAATGAAAAGCCTATGACATTCCAGACAGAACAGATATAACAAACCTTTATAAAATAACTATAATGGCATCCTCAATGAAAAGGCAGATAAGTTCTGAGAACAATCGTCTGCTTTGTGGGTCCTGCCCGGATACAGAGTGTCAAGCCAAGTTGTATTTCCCATCCTACGACAAGAGTGTTGAGTGTACAAGCTGTGGTCAAAGACATGAGCGTGGCAATCTGAAAAACGTTGCTGAGGTAACTAACACAGGAGGGGCACTTCACAATCTGCTTTTCAACATACTGCAGGGCAATGTAAAGGTGAAGAAAGGAGTGGACAATGACAAGGTCTTGGGCCTTTCAAACTATGTTTGTAAGTTAATATCTCCAATCCTTACAATATATGGACTTGACAAGGTAAGTGGAAAGGCAAAGCTACTGTCAGAAATGGGAAAAGGGGAGATTTTTGATGTCAGTGTGTTGGGAGATCGTGCTTTCTTGATCGATGAGGAACACATGGATGTGATCGGATATGGCAAAGATAAGTCGGGAAGTGTGTCATATTTGTCTGAGACGCTGAAAGACATTGCAGCTTTCAATGATAATGCTACGCATCTAGTGCCATTGCATGCCGATGGAGATGGCCATTGCTTGGTTCATGCAATTTCAAGAGCTTTGGTTGGCCGAGAACTTTTTTGGCATGCACTGAGAGCTAACCTGAAAAAACACATGGTGGAGAATCTGTCGAGCTATAAGGCACTGTTTCAAGACTTCATTGACAAAGATGAATGGCCCTTGATAGTGGATGAATGTGATCCGTATTATCTGCCACCTGAAGATGAAGCCTTGGGACTGAGGAACATTCACATCTTTGGTCTGGCCAATGTGTTGCACCGTCCAATTATACTGCTGGATTCAAAGTCGGGGATGGACAGCAAAGGCGATTATTCAGGTATTTATGCATAACATTAATAAATTAACTATATTAATAATTCCGTGAAAACCTCTCCAAAAGGCACCTCTGAGCAGCACAACCTCTTAGCTGCAGAACTTTTATCTCCATTAGTTCTTGGTGCATTTTAACCTCTGAACATGTTTTATCTTGGCATCAGTTAAGACATCTGCATAACAACACCTCTCAACAGCAACAGTTTTCTTTGCTGCTGCCAAATGTTTCTATAGAGAGGTTTTACTGCATGTGTACAAGGGCATACATAGACTTCTCCAGTAGTTGCTTTATGGCATGTACAGTTTCATGATCATTTTCATTGACACACTGTGAAAATTTCCTTGCTTTATTGTTTACCAAAATTTGTTTAAACAAGTTTAAAAATATCAGGTGAAACCATCCCGTGGCAACTTTTTCATTTTAATTTGCATTTGGCATTCAGCACATAATGTTGAAAATTACCTCTTAACACGCTATACTTTAATTGATCAGAAAAAGGTATTGGACCCCAATGAAAGGAATCCCCATAAAAAAAGAAAAACAAAAAAAGATGACATGATGACGTGCGATCACAGCTTGATACTTAATTTGTTCACAATACATAGAGATTTCATGGGGGAAGAGGTTGTAAAACACTTGGGCTTACTGCACTGCCATTGGTCAGAAATGCTCTAATCCCCTCCCCTTTCCGAAAAACCACAGCAGCCAGAGGCTGTGTCCTGCCAGGTAGACTCACCCCACCCCACCTAAACTAATTTCCCTTTACCCATTAATCTCCCACTGTGAAGCCAGATAAGGTGACATGACCAGGAGATTTTTTGTACAACTGTGGTAGTTTAAGGTCCAGGACCCTCACCGGTTAGACTGTTTATTGCACATTGCTTCAGGTGGTTTTTAACTGAATTCTGGTTCTACCCAGGAAGTTGACAGTTTAGAGAGGGTAATAAAGGTTGAAATAACTTGTTTCAAAAATGAATATAAACAAATTGGTTTAGATAATCAAAATGATGGTACATGATCTCATGCTTTGATTTTATAATTTTTATAATCTATCCAAATTACCACATTTACAATATGACTGATCTTATGAGTGTACAAATGTTTTGGCTGGTCCATTGGATATTCTTTGTATCATTATTCACATGTTTTACTGATTTACAGGTGTATTCCTGCCTGGGTTAACAGACCCTGATAAGTGCAGAGGGAAGGACCGATCCCTTAACAAACCCCTGTGTATAGCTTGGAGTAGCCCTGGAAGAAACCACTACATACCCTTGGTGGGGGTCAAAGGTGAGATGTCGGACTATTTTGGTGGAGGAAGACCTCCAGACAAATATCTAGGTAGAACCACCAGTGCACCACAGGTCAGCTGGAAAACTTTCTAACATTCTTTAGCGTAAATGGAACTAGAATCCTTCGGGAGAGAAAAAGCGAATCTACAACTTTGCCATAGGTGCCCCCCAAAAATCCAATAATAATAATACCTGAAGTTTTCTTCAAAATTTTCTTATTATACATGCAGTCATGATATACTTAACCAAAAAAGAAACAATGTGTTACAATTTACAATTAACTGACCAACAACCATACCAATAATACTTCTAACAAGACCTGTTAGCCCAATTAGTTCAGTGTTGGCTCCAGGTACACAAGTCCCCCTGTTTGATCTTGGGCTGCTACGTACCAATGTTATAAAAAAAATAGTAGTGGTATAGGTTCCTTGCTTATGCTGAAGCAAATATAAGGGTAGTTCTACAACTGGTTGGGCCGGTGTCAGGAATATGTGAGAAGGTGTGGTATTATGCCAGATGTTCACGACATGTCATACACAGGCATCATTTTTCTTCTTTAAGAAAACACTGTCTTCAATTGACTGAAATACTTTTGGTGGGACAATAAACCTAATAAACAAACAAAATACTACTTTGATTTGACCAGGCCAGTCAAATAATGTGATACATTATTAATCAGCAATGTAACAAAATACCAACAACAAACCTTGCTTTTACACAGCTTAAACAGGCAATCCCTTAATTGATCTTTCTGGTGTTAGGACAATGTGCTCTATCATTTGTGATCAGTATTTATGGCATGACCTTACAGCACTATATCTACTTATAGTGAACACAGTCTTGGATAAACTAAAAATTGATTGGTTTGGTTATAATTTCAAGATTTGTTGACATAAGCCCCTCTTATATTTCAGGCAAGGATCCACCAAGGCTTCCCAGCTACATGGTTCAGAAAGCATGGGGAATGCCCACGGATTTTATCAAACAGTATATTGAGTTTGATAAACTCTATAGGTGTGTTGTCGGTGGAGACAAGTGTCTGACGGTAAGACATTATTCCAAATTTCATACTGGTTATACGTTCCTCAGTCCTTGGCTGAGTCTCAAGTGGGTCTAGGACTGACATGTAAGGGAAGGTAACCAGCTGGCCAGTAGTGTACAGATCTAGGACTGACATGTAAGGGAAGGTAACCAGCTGGCCAGTAGTGTACAGATCTAGGACTGACATGTAAGGGAAGGTAACCAGCTGGCCAGTAGTGTACAGATCTAGGACTGACATGTAAGGGAAGGTAACCAGCTGGCCAGTAGTGTACAGATCTAGGACTGACATGTAAGGGAAGGTAACCAGCTGGTCAGTAGTGTGCAGATGGCTCTAAGCATTTTTCTGGGGTCTCCATTCACCAATAATTGTATGTCCCCATTGTAGGGATGTAGGGATTTTTTCTGAGGATATTATTGCGTGATACCTTTGTCTTTTATGAAATCTGATTAGTCAAGCAGTATAAAATCAAAGAGGAATAAATTCTCCATTTAAAGAGCCCTTACTTGTGATTAACCAGATACCATCCACATAATGATATATTTAACAAATATTACAGGCATTCATGCTTCTCTGTAGTAAATACTGATAACCAATTAGGTTAAGTATATTAAAAGTATGCCATTTACAGTATAGCACATTGTGTCTATACCTTCAATGTTTCTGTAAAAAAACTGGTATAGGCATTGATTATGATGTAGTTAAGTTCAATGTACATGCATTTATGTTTCATTTTAAAGTCACCCATATTTCAACTTAACTGTACCATATAAGGCAATGACATACGTATAAGGGAAATTATGAAATTTTACAATGGAATGTTTAATGCCATCACTGTGACATCACATTAGTTCTCAATCTTTTGTTTGTTCTATTAAATGGTGAAGTTCATGATTATGGTTGTATGTTCAAGGGAACATGTCAATTCCAGTGACGCTTGTTTTCAGTCAAGATTCTTGAAAATAATCCACTTATCATCTATCATATTATTTATTATCTTTCCAGGATCGTTACTTGTTACAGCTAGTGAACACAATGGAGGAAGTTTTCAAAGAGAGTTATGAGGTGAACCCCAACCTTGTGGCAGATGTTCACCAGTACATCTACAAGGCCTCAGGTAGCTGAAATTTTATGAAAAGAAATGCAATAGATGACAGAAAATTAGACCACATCAAGGTTTGGTTAGGGTTTTGTCCCAGACTTGTAACTCATCAACCCCTTTGCTGCGTGTGTTTGAGTGTCAGTGGAGGCTAGAACTTTCACGTGGGCAAGTTATCCAGCTAACCTACTTTGGTTTTATGCAGACACATATCAGGTCATCCTCAACCAATAATTAGGTGGACATCGGCAAAATTACCATAATTGTGTTCATGTGATATAGCACAAAATAACAACAACAAGGCTCCTTATTGTAGGTTTCGACATGATTCCTTCTTGTTGCAAAATTTTCCTCATTACAATCGGAGGGTCTATGAACACTTTAATCAGAATGATTGTTTTCTTCTTTGATATCTAATCCTACTGCAACAGGTGCTTCCTATACTGATGGTAAGTAGGAAAAAGACATTTTTAATTATACTTTTTTTACCTGGTTTTGAAAAATATACCTTATAAAAACCCTTCATTTTGCAAAAATTTTGTACATCTTTAAAGACAAGATAAATGATGAAATAAAACGCCAAATGATGAATTTATTTCATCACTTAAAGTAATTAAATTTTTTACCATGTAAAGACAATAACTTTCATGTAAAAAGATGTTATGGTGATCATGACCCATTGTTTGTTGGTGGTTCTGGCATGGTAATTGTCTATGGTGCAAAATGATAACATCACCTTGACAACCACTATAGGATATCTCGTCTGAATACTCAGCCCCCTGCTGCTGGGGGTTTAATTCAGGGCAAAACCCAATGTGGGAATGTCTTGTAGCTGATTTCCAGCTTCTAGTTGATTTCCCCCTAACCTGCAGTGTGCCAGTGGTTCTACCCAGACATTAGCCTTGGGTCTTCCTTCACCAATAATTAGCTGTAAGTTACCAATATGATAATTTTTGTGTCGGCATGATGTAACAAAAAAAAGCTTCCGGCTGAAAAGGTCAATTTATTTTTAAACATGGTTAAACAATAGAATATGTTGTTTTTTCCCCATGTAGAATGGATTGTCACTGAATGGTCAGCACATGGGTGGTTAAGCAGTTACAGCTTAATAAGTGTGACCATTACACTTACAAACCATTTTTTAATTTCACTGATTAATCCTGATATTTCACTGTGCAGCATAAAATAACACTTTTTGTTCCTGTCATCAGGCATTGTTGGCGTCCACACTGATGAGGTAATAGAGCGGACCCAGAGAGCAGTGTCCGAAAAGCTGTTGTATCGGTGCCTGCAGTGTGAAGCCCTTGTTGAGTATCACCTATCACCAGAACAGTTCCAACATGGGGGTACTCTCTATAACCTTGCTGTCAGCATTCACAAGGAACTTGACCCCACTAAACTGTACTCCTTCCCTGCCAATGGTAGGTGCAAAGTTCCAATTAAAGTAAAGATCATCGATGCCCATAGCTTAGTGGGTATAGTTGCTGAGCTCTCTGACACTTTATCCCATCAGGGCATAGGTTCAAGTCATAGTCGAGGTTATAACTTCCCTCTGGGGTGGTTTCTCAGCTGATCTAAGGTGCACCAGTTGATCTACCCAGATGTTTCTTTGGGTTCTTCATCCTTCAATAATAGCTTGACATCACTATAATGGCCTAAATTGTATTGCTGTGATCTTTCACAATAATACAACAAAAAATAAAGGAATGTTCTTGATGGTTAGATTCTTACTCTTCTAAATTTGTTTATAATCTCATGAAGCAAAGTTGCTCCTAAATCTTAAGAGAGCTTTTTGTGCATTCTTAAGAGTGAAATCACAGCAATCAATAATATGGCGTGTTACTTTTAGCATCCATTCAATCAGCATTTAATAAGATGAGAACGGTTGTTTTGTGATAGACAAAACCCACTGGATTGTTTTTCTGATGAGAAGTTTTCACATTTCCATTTTGATGGGTTGAAACGCACTTAGAGGTGATCATAAAACCAAAATTTTACATAGTTTTCCAATTGATTTTAAGATTTATGATGAAACACACACTAAGTATGTTACTAAGAAGATAGGTAACATGTGGTATTATGAGGGATCTGGCAGCAAAATAGTGTAATTTCTGATCAAACAGCATGAAAAATGTAAAATGGAGTAACCTACTTTATCAACATATAGCGTAATATGGCATATGCATGAGTCAGTGGGTTAAGTTACTCTTGTTGTTGGAGCAGATTGAATTTAACAGACAAACCAAAAATTTATTATAAAAACTTTATATATACTGATTAATAATTTAATTGTAAAACATATGAAATGTTTGTAAAAATTTAGAGAGAGAAATATTTGCATAACTTGAGCAATTTTAATAAAGTTAGTAACATACTATTATTTGTGAAGACATAGAGAATTAAATACATAGGTAATTTTATTATAGTATGTGATATATCTATATATAACCATCATCTCTGTTTCCCCATCTAGGTGCTGTGTGTACATACAATGCAGAACAGGACTGCCTGGAGCCAGACATGCAGCGTAGCCATCCCAAAACCTGCGCTTTTTGTTCTGGGTAATATGTATTTTTTTTTTATACTTACGACTATTTTACCTACAGACCATTTTTTTCATATCAAAGAGAGCTGATAATCTAACTATTCTTTGCTCTGATTAAACTGTCGTTGTGTGAAGCAACATTATCTTCAGAAAAACAATACAATTTGTACAAAACAATTTCTACCAAACTAGATAGTGCAATTGGTGGAGCGTCAGCTCCAGGTAAGGGTAGCCAATCCTTGCCTGCAACCTACCAAAGCCTTTAAGGTACTAGTGTAGCCCCCTTGCTAATGTTCAAGCACATATAAGGGCAGTACCATGACTGGTTGGCCCTGTGTCAAGATTTTTATGGCATTCTATAAACAGCCAATGCAGCACTGTATTGGGGGTTTTCCTCAAAATTTTATGTTCAAAGTGTGGGTCTCGTCTCAAAGGAGGGGTCTAGTGACCTGCCAAAAAGTTTTCACATTGTTATTGGGCGAAATATACCACAGAAACTTGTAAGAGGTTATGCAATGACCCAACATGTCATATCCTCTGCCAATAATTTACCTTAATTGGCCTTTGAAGTCTGTCCTCGCAGTAGAGTAGTTCTCGCGGCTCTCCCAACCCTGCAAGATTGAGGGAACATCCTGCATCACCTACAGGGGATCATTAGCTTTAACGTGTACCTAAACCTCGTTCAGAACAGTGATCTGTCCTTGTGTATATGCACTTAATCAATAATATCATGTAGAAATGTAATTGGCAGCTGCTTATTAAACCACATCATTAACACCCTTATGGTCACGAGCGATATCACTTCGACAACAATGCCGCCACATGCTACAGGATGTTCTTGCACCTGAGTGGTTAATACCTGCTAGATATATCCTGCAAAATGTGAAACTTACGAGTCACTGTTTACCAATTAACCCTTTTTTGTAGACAGCATGACTGGTAGATGCTCCTGTTCATTGTTTCGACTCCTCTAATAAGAGGGTCAAAGCAGAAAATGGCAATTTCCCAGGTGAAGTAAAGGGGTTGTCTTATAAGCAAATAGCCTTATAACTGACTAAATGTGGTAATTAAAATAGTGTTGGTGGTACAATAAACCAGCTAAACATACAAACAAAACAATTAAAAAGAAAACAGTTTAAAATAGCGATTGACCATTTATTGGACCTGACTTAATTCCAACTAAACTGATGAGCACCTGTTGTAAACCTTCAAAATTAAAACATATGTTATATTAAGAATTGAATGCTAACATTGTGTCTGCCTCATTGAATAATAAAACAACAACAAACTAGCATGTAACAAGACTTGGTGGCATAGCCAGTAGAGTGTTGGATTGCCACTTAAGAGGTCTTACGTATGTATCTTACAAATTTCAAACATTTTTACATTTTTGCTTTTGTAACATATTTATCTTTATCTATTTCTTTCATGTAAAAAGCTACTAAATTTTGTATTCAAATTAGCTTATGATTCGAATACACTTAATGAATGTTCAGATATCGTTTTAGGATTCAATTTAGTTATTTATGTAGATTTATGCTTTATGTAGATTGTTTTGAAATACCACTAAGACTTATGTTCATTACCTCCTGATGAAATCAGGAGGGGGATATTGTAATAGCATTCATCCATCTGTCCATCCATCCATCTGTCCATCCATCTGTCCATCCGTCTGTCCATTCGTCTGTCCATTCGTCTGTCGGTCAATCACACTTTTCTGTCTTTTGCCATTTCTCTGTAACTAGCTAATAGAATTTCATATAACTTGAAACAAATATGAACCAACATACTGTGATGATGCTCGTGATGTTTTTCTTTTTGATCAGTAAATTTTCTTCAGAGTTATTGAGTTTTTTTTTAATGAAAGTCATATGGAAAAAAAAAAAAAAAAAATCTGCCTGCAGCCATTTCCTGGTAACTGGCTGGTAGAATTTCATGAAACTTGAAACAAATATGAACCAATATACTGTGATGATGTCCTTCAAGTTTGTTATTTTTGACCATTAAATTTTCTTCAGAGTTATTGACCTTTACTTAATGAAAAATAAAAAATAAAATTCCATCTGCAGCCATTTTTCTGTAACTACCTGGTAGAATTTCAGGAAACCTGCAACAAATATGAACCAACATACTGTGATGATGCTCGTCAAGTTTTTTTACGTGATAAGTAAATTTTCTTCAGAGTTATTGACCTTTATTTAATGAAAAATAAAAAAAATCTGTCTGCAACCATTTTTCTTTAAAACCATTGAAGGAAAATAAACAAGTACAAAATTTGATGTCAGCAAATTTTAATGCCTTTCTAGTATTCCATTTGTCAAGAACCATATCACAGGTATGGATAGGAATTTCTCACAACTGATTTTTATTTGATGTCATTTGCCTTCGAAGGGTGATATAAATTCAACAAATTTGCTTGTTTTACAAGTTTAACTGTATAGTCAAATAAACAATCAAATCATTCTTTGCTTTATGAACATTTTTATTTTCTATTCCAAGTCTTTTTAGATTTTTTACTCTGTGAACATTTTTTTTTCTAGATAAAAAAATAAAAAATTCAGGTGACAGATGGTAGCACAAAGTACAAGCATGGAGATACAACTGCACTTCCTTCTCTGGTTATAGATAATTATTCTTGAAATATTTGTAACATCCTGTTTTTATTTTCCTTACAGATCCTCACTGCGACAAGTGCAAGCAGATGGCAGCATAGAATACAAGGATGGAGATAGAACGGCCACTCCATGCTCTAGCACGAAGTGCCCGTGCGGCTTCAAACACTTTTATAATGGCAAGGAGTATGATAATCTTCCTGAGATGTAAGCTTGTGTCTAATATTTTATATTTTTGCATTGTTTTTCTCAGTATCATTGGGATTATTATAGCCATGTAAATGTTGCATTTGAATCTCTTCTTTCGCAGCTGAACATCTGTAATATCATGGCCATTCTCCAGACAAGTTGGCTGGATTGACTCAACCTTGTTGAGCTAAGTACAGGGGGGATATCACAGGTCCTTGTTGAGCTAAGTACCGGGGGGATATCACAGGTCCTTACACTGAAGGTCACTGGACATCAAGCTCCTGGCAGACCAAAGCTATATTGGGATGAATTAGTAGAACTGGTCCGTGAGTGTTTAGGTTTAGTTTTTGCTGATCCATGGGACTGCCAGGCTTGGAGGAGGGGATTTCAGTCTTGACAGGATAGTCAAGCCTCATCCTCGCAGGAATAATAATAAGAGGCCTGGTTAGTATAAATTGGATATGGATGGATAAAGTAATTATTGTTGGAGGAAGACCTCAGACATATATCATGAACGTGCATTCTGATTCACATTGTTCACCAAAAGCTCAAGAAATCCTACTTGGCCTTGAAATCTTATATATGTCATATTTCATATTTCATGGCATATTAAAAGGAGAAATATGTGTAAACTTGTCACTGAAAAACAGCTTAAGGGGTCGCTTAAGCGGCACATTTCATAAAATTTTAATTTTCAAAGTTCATTATTTTTTCATATAAATATTCATGCCATACATCAAAACCAATGTTATAACACATTATATCATAATTTATTAAGATTACTTCACAAAAAAGTGAAATTTGATGAATATTGATAAAACTACCATTTTTTGTTATGAGCAGTTTAGCCCAGGAAATATGTTTATAGACACAATTTTATTGTAACATAAGTTTGTTCAAACAATTTTCAATGTAGAAGCTCACTTAATTTTCATAGTGAGTGTTTAGAACATGCATAAAAACACACTTTAAAAATCAAGTGAAAACACATGTACTTTCTGTTTCAAAGAGGGGCTACTTTTTTGACATTGAAAACTATGGTGATAGATTTATCAAACACGGTTAAGGTAATCAAAATTTTAAGCTCCATACTACCTCCATTAGGGTGTATTTAATAATTCTGCTAAATGTTGTTTTATATAAGCTTTGCTGTGAAGATGAACTTTTGCCCCCACAAAATGACTGAAAAAAAAATTCTAAGAAAAGAAAACGTATTTCTAGGTAATTTTTCACGTTTATATTTTGCCATTCTGTTCTTATAGAATGTATACATAATTTTGGAAAGTTTTAGAAGAGTCGGACAAAAGACTTCATAGTTATGAGCATTCAAAATTTGGGGCATTTTATCATTTCACCGCTTTCACGACCCGTTAATTATACAAAAATAAGATTCATAAAGTTCTAAATAATTTGGTTGAAACTAAAGTTGTTTAAGGCAATCAGCTATGTCAAAAGACTATTCATATTGTTGTAGTAGCTTGGCATATAATACAACAGTTATGGCCTTTTGAGCTGATATCATAATTTTGATATGCACTATAAAATATTTATGATCCAGTCTAAAGACAAGAGGTCCTATTCATAAAGCATCTCAGTTATTGTTTCTGACTATTAAGAAATTTCCCATCATTCCCATCAGCCTATCTATACAATATTTCCTAGTATTCCCATTAGCCTATCTGTATTATATTTCCCAGCATTCCCATCAGCCTATCTGTATTATATTTCCCAGCATTCCCATCAGCCTATCTGTATTATATTTCCCAGCATTCCCATCAGCCTGATGTGGGGAGGGAAGACTATAGCAGAAGAGATTCCCTGGTTCCAGTACGAGTCAGACCCGACCCAAAACAGTAATGTGTACCAAGTGGCCCAACAGGTTGTACAGAAACACTTCCCTGGTGAGTGTCATCTGTTTTTGTTTGGTTATCATCTTACTGCTACTTTTATAGTTATATAGAGACATTGTATGCCTGAAGTAAATGTATTGCTGCCTTCACTGTGGGTAGCAAATCATGAACACTTGCCATGATACCAGACTTATTGTCCTTATTTAGGGCTGAACGTTTATGGAACTACTCTTATACTTGCTTTGGCATATTCAAGTAAACTAGCTTTTTATTAAAAAAAAAAAATTACATCTCACTGAGACCAATATAGTAATATTGGCGATCCATCCAATTAGCAGAAGAAGACCCCAGACTTATGTCTGGGTAGAACCACCATACATAAGCTGGAAAACTTTCTTACTTGAAAGGTCTCATTATGACTGGGTCTTGAAGCCATGCTTTTTCCTCAGCCCCTGAGGAGTTCTGAGTCGGCGACTTTAACCGCTCGGCCTCTGGTGCGCCCCAGGGGCACTGGATATGGAGCCAATGATCTACCAGTGCTGGTCAGTAAAGTCAGTGCAACTTGACCTAATGTAAAATATTCATTTTCATAGTGGACTATTTTTTTCATGTATAACCTGGCAACAATTAAGTGAGCTCTTAAGGATTAACAAAAAAACACAATAAACTAAAAAAAACATTTATTTTTCTATCCAAAACAAAAAAATAAGACAGGGGAGTCTGTGCCATAGTGGTAGTGTACCCGACTGCTCTGACTGCATAGCCTCTCACTCAGGACAAATGACTTAATGTGTGAAGAGCCTCCAGCTGACCTGCGGTGGGCCAGTGGTTTAACCCAAACATTTTTTTGGGGTCTTCCTCCACTAAAGTAGCTGGATGTCCCTAAAATGAAGATAATATAAGATTTCATACATGAAGAAAATATACTTTTCTTTCCAGGAGAGTTTGGCAGTGAGATACTGGTACAGAGGGTCGTAGATACAATTCTGAACCAGACAGCTCGGGCAGTAAAGGAGAAAGAAGGGGAGAACAAGGATCAGCCAATATTTGACAGCTCTGTCGATAACCCGTGGACCGCAGATTCAGCATCCAAGATTATCCTCACTGGACCCAAAGTACTGCCCAAAAATCATGTTACTGTCTCTACTTTTTTTAAATGAAAAACAGTGAAGCTATTGTCTTGACCCTTTCAGGGGCATCTGCACTAGTTAACCTTTTTATAAGGTTATTTTTTGTCTAATTTTGAATATTTGTTTACAATAAAAAGCAAAGCCCATTTCAGTAAGCCAGGTTACACGTAAATTAATTTTGACAAAGTCTTTTATTAAAAATTGCTGCCTAGCAACATGTCACAAAATCAGACAGACAAAAATGTCCATATTTTCATCTTTTAATAGTAAATCCATGGTCAAACCAGTCAACAAATGAACCAAATGTAGTGAAGATCCTATTAATATGACTGATAATTGCTTCACTAAAGCGTAAAATGTCTAATGCATGAGTGAAAGGGTTAAATGCTATTATTGGGATGTTGTTGATATTAAGCATTTAACTTATTTGTGAACAACTTTTCATTTAAAAAAGTAGATAATCAACAATATTAAAAAAGGTGGCACAAAATAATATTATTTAAAAAATTGTCATAGAAAACTGCTGTTATTCTAGTTTGATATTTGATATTTGTTTTAAATATCATGTTTGTGATGGCATAATGTCATCAGTTTTGGTGATTATACTTTCTGCATTACTTTGGTGAACTCGGTAATTTCTGAATATTTATGATAAAAATTACCCTGTAACAAATGAAATTAATGACATTTATTGATTGACTTGTCGTCATTGTAAAATGGATGTCCAGTTCTCAGGAAAACATAAAAGTTCATTTTTCGATATTTGGGACTGTTTATGTCAGTATATGTATGATTCAACTACCTACATACATCCAAGAGATGATTTCTGAATTACCTGAGATGTTTTGAATGGGATTGTATAAGTTGTTGGTTAAGACCTGTCTTAGTGCTTTATAATTGAATATTATGTTTATAATACATTAAGCTTGTAATAGACTGTATAGGAGGCTAGTGTAAAAGGATACCTGATCATGTCACAAGATAATGTACTGGCAATTTATAGTAAAAGTAATAATTAATAGAATTATTCCTTAAAAACATGACAAAATTTTGAGCGCAATGTATTCCTAAGGAACCTGTTCCAAGTCTTTTTAGCTCACCTGAGCACAACATGTTCAAGGTGAGCTTTTCTGATACTCCTTTGTCCGTAGTCTGGCCTCTGTAGTCCTTCATGCGGCATCAACAATTTGCTTGTGAACACACTGTAGGCTACAGCTATATCCAAGCTTCATCAAGTTTGTCTAGAATGTTTGCCTGTATGAAATCTTGGATGAAATCTTGGATGAATTATGAACTTGGTCACATGGCATCAGTAGGTCAAATCCTAGAAAATATTATCAGCCCAGTGGCCACACCAATTGTCCAAAGATTGTTTGTCTCAGTAAAGTTGCATGTTTTGTTCAGTTTGTATGTATTTCTTGTATCTTCTTAAATGGAGGAATAAAGATATACATATATATATATATATATATATATATATATATTTTTTTTTATATATATATATATATATATATATATATATATATATATATATATATATATATATATACTTGACTCCAGGTATGATCCTACTAAAAGCCCAAGGTGAGCAATGTCTTGGTTTGAAATGTAACATTTTAAAGGTGAACTTTTTATCAATTTTAGAAGAAAACAATTCACAAGGAAGAGCTCGTGAAGAGTGAGAAGGAAAAGCAAGTGAGGAAGAATATTCAGACTAATGCCCCAAAGGTACAGACAAGGAAAGCAATGGATGTAAGTCAACAAGAGAGTGGCTGAAAGTCAGGTAGTCATGCCGCATATAAAATTAATTATCACTCAAGCCTAGCCTGTTACGTAATAATCAACTTATTTGTACAGTGATGCTATGGAGGTAAAAAGAAACATAACCGTAGAAAAAGAAAAAACAATGCTCCCAAAGGTATATATATATGCAGAAATGGAAACTGAAATTAGCCATGGGATTCTCACTACATGTGACCTGATAGGAGCACGCAAACTATCAGAACATCTAAACCATGCCTAAAATAGAAAAAAAACACAAAAAAACAAACTTAGATAACCCACCCTTTTTTACAAATTAATGCAAACACAGCTTCGCACACCTTATCTTACATTTCATGCTATAAACAGGGTTGCTCAGTTGCCATTCAATATGTATATAGATTTTCACATCAAGCAACACTGTTTTCTGCATTTAAACAACTATCACTTTTGTCTGCCATCCTCCCCCACAGACCAGAGACAAACCTGCACCTTTGGATACCAGTGTACACCAGCCTGTGGTCAGCATCCAGTCTCTATCTCAGACAAGCATCCAGCCAGTTGCCAGTACATCCTCAGAGAGTCGGGTCAATGCAAAGAAGATAAGACTGGCAACCTCGGATGGACAACAGGTATTTGTGCAAGTGAATTAATTGTCTACAGATGTGTTGATGTGGGAAATTACTATTTTAACCCCCGAGGGGCGACATGCCCTTTGAGACACTTGCACTGTCCATCTATGCCTCTGTCTGTCTGACCCATTTGTGTGTCTCCACTTTTATATCATCGACAGTACTTCAATCAAAATTCCCCTTGTTACAGACATACACTTAAATGTATGCTACTGAGCATTGTTCTTATCATTAACAAGTGTATCTAGCTATTAGTCATGCTTCAGTTAAGCAGGATGCTGCATCAGAATTGATGAATATAAATTAAAGTATTAATATTTCTTACTGTAAATAGATGTTTCTAGGGAGATAAGTACATTAACAACAGCACCCTTTGCTATGGGATTTCCAATGTGGTCATTTATTAATGAGAGAGTGTTTTTGCTGTCCACCATTCCAAGCACATTTTAACATGTGGGACTAGAGCAACAGCACCTAACTATATGGGTGATATTCATAATACACAGAATCATACACCTTGTCCAAAATTCTAAAAACAATGTTTTAACAGCTGCATGTAAAATAAATAGTGTGTTCCTATAACAGTCCCCAACACACATACACATGCATTCAAAGAATTACTAACAACGTCAGACCTGACCATGCAACTGCCCCTAAACCAGCGAACACTGGCAGTTAATGACCAGTTCAAAGCTGCTTTTGCAAATTAATTTATTGACATACATCTAATAAACGTCCTCTTACAATTTGCAGCCAGCAACCACATCACAACATTCCTTAATTCAACCTGAACAGATAATCTCTTAAAGATATTCACCAATCAGATATGATTATGTGTAGTCAGCATAACTGACTGACTTGAGCAAAGTGTCTTTAGCTTGTTTATACTTTTGAACCATACCAATTATGCTCTCATTTACTTGCTAAAATCAACACTTACTCATGTCAAAGAAGAAATGGTAATGGAAATTCAAACAAGAAAAAGTAAATTCAGCATGATGAGTAAATGCATTGTGATTATAAAAATAAATATAATAATCATGCAAACACATTTTTTTCCCCCAATTTTTGTGTTTTTCACAAAAAACTGATATGTTGCATTAAGAGACCACCTGTCTTAAGACACCATTTCAATCATGTCCAATAGTTGGTTCTTTGATACAAGTTTGACTGTCTATAATGTGACTTTGACAATAAAATCACCATACCATTATTTCCCTTCTCAGGCAATGCTAACTCTTACTGAGGACGTCACATACTCCCAGCTACAGCAGCTTATCAAAGACGCTGTCAACATTCCAGCAGCAAGGCAAAAGATTCGTGTTGGTTTCCCGCCCAAACTTCTGGGGCCGTGCCATAAGGGGGAGGAGCAGGAAGTTGTAAAACTGGCCCACGGTGATAAGATAACTCTAGAAGTCCTGCCAGAGGCGCCCACGTCTCTTCCAGGTTGGGGGCTGGCCCTTTTTGTTTTATTTTAATCGTTATTGATTCAGATTGGTGTTAGTAAGACATTATATGGTTGCAATAAATGGCTAAGAAGAAATTGGGTATATGCTGATAAAAATGTAAAAAGTTTGAAAAAATGTTAAAATTGCTAAATAGACAAGAAAAATTCTATGTCTAAGGGTAAATGTTCATGGGACTGGGTTTTTATATCTTATTTCTTGAATTTATTTTTAGAAAAAACTTACAACTTTCGCCAGAAAAGATCATATTGTTACTACTACCAGGTATTTGTATTGTACATCATGGAGGAATCGCTGATGATGAAGATGTAAATGATTATAAATATAAAAATTGAATTTATTGCATCAATAAAAGGCTGTGTAAAAATATATTGATGATGATTTATTTAATCTGAAATTATGATTTTAATAAATTAGGAGATTATGAATTTAATTATGAGATAAATAAATAATGATGTAAACAATGATGTATTGATGATAAATATAATATGTTAAAATATTGATGTAAATAGAATCAAGCTACACCTATACTTTGCCAGTTTAAGATATGATGAAGCTCTGCTAGCACATTATTTAATGAAATTCTTGGTATAGTTTGAAGGCATGTTAGCACCACTTCTTGCAATCAAGAAGAAATGCAGCACAACACATTTACAAATAAAATAAAGCTTTTTTATTGGTCCATTTTTCCATGTAATCTTAACGTAAATAACGTATCTTTCTTAATTATTGGATTAATAAAGATTGCAAAAGCTAAATTTCTTTAATCCTAAACAGTTATGCAGTTATCTAAGTGATTTTTGTTTTAAGCCATTTTGGAAGCTAGTGTTAACTAAAGCATTACAAGTATAAAACTAATAATATGTATAATAATTATTAAAATGTTGGTTTTTATAAGTTATAAAGTACAAATAATGTTCTGATTTTGCTGAGATTTAGTGAGACAAAAGGTTCTGTTTTAAGTCAAAATTTCTAGAAATCAACAGATTTTAAATAATTTTAAAATATTTCAACTTTCAATCAGCTTCTTATTACAACTCTGACCTTGCAAAAAATAATTCTCATAATGATAAAAGATACTTGAAATGCTAATGTTTATAATGACTAACAGGTCTAGACAAGGTACAGCCTTCCCCATGCTCAAGCCACGGCCCTCACCACACCAGACCTGTAGGCTCATGGAGCACCTTTGAAGAAGAGACACAGAGCACATCAGCAGAATCACTATTGCAAGCATTGAAGAGCGCTCCACATAGTAAGTTAAACTCTTAAAGATATTAAGTTAAAAAATCCATAAGCTTAATATTGTTAAGCACCACAGTCGGCCCTTTTGCCGACTGAACGATCTAAGCCAGTAACTGTTGGGTTGGATTTATTTTGTATAATGTCTCATCACAAATTTGTTGTAACCTTTACATTAGACTGGTATGTAAATACTTATGTCTAGTGCCTTTTCAAATTTTAATATATGTTGCAATACTTGTAGGACCTTGTAATATTTTTTTATTCAAGTAATAAATAGCTTGACAATTTTTAAGACCCAAAGCCGCATAACAGAAAATATGTTTTCACACTAAGTGGTGTTTGGTCGTGTATCTACTAAAACCTTTAGACTAAAGAATCAACACCCTACCCTAGTTATGTAGTGGTTATATAAACAGATGAAGATGAGCTTTATTGGCGATGTCAGTAACACTTAAAAGACATGATCATTAATAATGATGTGAAGTCATTTAGCCTTTAAAAAACTCTGAAATTTTAATCTAAGGAAAGTCCCTGTCTTAGGACAGATACCAAAGCATTGCTTAAAAAATATATTGGAAATGAGTGGGATTCAAACCCAGGCCAACTGAGTGAGAAGCCATTACAGCAGCCACAGAACTAAAGACTTTTTAAAGCAGTTGTTGGGGTATTTATACGAATACACAGAATCTATGCAGATTAAAGGTTGAGAGATGGTTGTTCAACTGTATTAGATTTTTCGATAAGAAAGTAAATACCTGTTTTCCTCCCATTTTCTTGCAGAAATTATTGTGGTATTTGATTGTCATAGAGGTTTTTTTTTATCTAGATTGTGCTACTTTTTATTTTTCTACCCAGAGAAGTTCTTAGGGTTTTATTTTTTCCAAAAGAACTTGTTAATTGCCAGGTATCAATTGCTTTTAATAGGCAGCATAAAGTATGAAGATATACTGATTTTGAACACTTCCCCTTCTACCCCACAATAAAGGTGGAGACAACTTGGATGCATCGATCGCCTCGCTGCGTATCCTCAGTGCTGTAGCAGGTAAGGAACTGTGGACATATGTCCAGACGATGCCGCACCTGTTCTCTGTGGGAGGTCTGTTCTACAACCAGATGAAGCGAGATCTGGGACTGGTAGATGGGAAGCATTGCCAGTTACCTGTCCTTCCAGGCAAGGTAGGTTAAAGGTCATGTGGCAGAAAAATGTCACTTTTACTAATAAATATTTTTTTGATGCTTAATAAAAAGAAATAACAGCATGCTTATGCTGTCAAAGCTGATAATTGGTAAGTGTTACATGTGAAGAACCTGGCAGTCTATCACTGCACTACCATACTTTCTCACTTATAAGACTATTTGCTTATAAGACTTCAAAGGCCAATTAAGGTAAATTATCGGCGGTCAATAATGATGGCACTTCGGGTCATTGAGTAACCACTTACAAGTTTATGCAGTATGTTTCGCCACAAATCAACGTGAAAACTTTTTTCCAGGTCACTAGACCCTGCCTATAAGACAAGCCCCACACTTTGAACATGAAATTTTGAGGAAAAATCCCAGTCTTATACGTGAGAAAATACGGTAATTGGATGTGCAGAGGATCTTGGCTTTGTGACAGGTGCGCCTGAATTGAGATACACATTGTAGTCAAGCGCAGATGATCATGTTAGACTTAAGAATTATGCAGCATTTTTTTTAGTGATGCATTATTTTATGATAATATAAGTTCAAAAGTTTGTAAAATGTTTTTTACCGTTCTTTTAACTATATGGAAACTAAAAATGTTAAAACTGAAATCGTTTAATATTACTTTTAAGCAGTTTTAAAATTCGGTTTTACATCTATTTGCAAAGGTTGTGAAATCCCTATATTAACCCTTTCAGAAGGGGTGTCCAAGGTGTAGTGGTAGAGTCGCAGTCCTGTTACTTAGCCTTTCACTGTATAGGTTCGAGTCCCGATCAGGGCAAAGGACTTTATGAGGGAAGGTCTTTCAGCTTACCTGCGGGGCGTCAGTTACAAATTTCTATTGCAATCTCTGAATGGCATCTATTAATAGGGACAGTTAGAAACTTAATCATTAATGGAATCAATTCTAATGAAGCAGCATCATAAGTATACTTGATATACATGATTCCCCTTGTTTTCCATTCAATACATCCACCAGTGGATTCCCCTTGTTTTCCATTCAATACATCCACAAGTGGATTCCCTTTCTTCCATTCAATACACTAACCAGTGAATTCCCCTTGTTCTCTTTTCAATACACCCACCAGTGGATTCCCCTTGTTTTCCATTCAATACACCCACCAGTGGAGTCCCCTTGTTTTCCATTCAATACACCCACCAGTGGAGTCCCCTTGTTTTCCATTCAATACACCCACCAGTGGATTCCCCTTGTTTTCCATTCAATACACCTACCAGTGGAGTCCCCTTGTTCTCTTTTCAATACACCCACCAGTGGATTCCCCTTATTTTCCATTCAATACACCCACCAGTGGAGTCCCCTTGTTCTCTTTTCAATGCACCCACCAGTCGAGTCCCCTTGTAATCCATTCAATACACTCATTAGTGGATTCCCCTTATTTTCCATTCAATACACCCACCAGTGGAGTCCCCTTGTTTTTCATTCAATACACCCACCAGTGGAGTCCCCTTGTTTTCCATTCAATACACCCACCAATGGAGTCCCCTTGTTTTCCATTCAATACACCCACCAGTGAATTCCCCTTGTTTTCCATTCAATAAACCCACCAGTGGAGTCCCCTTGTTTTCCATTCAATACACCCACCAGTGGAGTCCCCTTGTTTTCCATTCAATACACCCACCAGTGGAGTCCCCTTGTAATCCATTCAATACACCCACCAATGGAGTCCCCTTGTTTTCCATTCAATACACCCACCAGTGGAGTCCCCTTGTTCTCCATTCAATACACCCACCAGTGGATTCCCCTTGTTTTCCATTCAATACACCCACCAGTGGAGTCCCCTTGTTCTCCATTCAATACACCTACCAGTGGAGTCCCCTTGTTCTCCATTCAATACACCCACCAGTGGAGTCCCCTTGTTCTCCATTCAATACACTCACTAGTGGATTCCCCTTGTTTTCCATTCAATACACCCACCAGTGGAGTCCCCTTGTTTTCCATTCAATACACCCACCAGTGGAGTCCCCTTGTTTTCCATTCAATACACTCACCAGTGGAGTCCCCTTGTTTTCCATTCAATAAACCCACCAGTGGAGTCCCCTTGTTTTCCATTCAATAAACCCACCAATGGAGTCCCCTTGTTTTCCATTCAATACACCCACCAGTGGAGTCCCCTTGTTTTCCATTCAATACACCCACCAGTGGAGTCCCCTTGTTTTCCATTCAATACACCCACCAGTGGAGTCCCCTTGTAATCCATTCAATACACCCACCAATGGAGTCCCCTTGTTTTCCATTCAATACACCCACCAGTGGAGTCCCCTTGTTCTCCATTCAATACACCCACCAGTGGATTCCCCTTGTTTTCCATTCAATACACCCACCAGTGGAGTACCCTTGTTCTCCCTTCAAAACACCCACCAGTGGATTCCCCTTGTAATCCATTCAAAACACCCACCAGTGGATTCACCTTGTTTTCCATTTAATACACTCACTAGTGGATTCCCCTTGTTTTCCATTCAATACACCCACCAGTGGAGTCCCCTTGTTTTCCATTCAATACACCCACCAGTGGATTCCCCTTGTTTTCCATTCAATACACCCACCAGTGGAGTCCCCTTGTAATCCATTCAATACACTCATTAGTAGATTCCCCTTGTTTTCCATTCAATACACTCACTAGTGGATTCCCCTTGTTTTCCATTCAATACACCCACCAGTGGATTCCCCTTGTTTTCCATTCAATACACCCACCAGTGGAGTCCCCTTGTTTTCCATTCAATACACTCACTAGTGGATTTCCCTTGTTTTCCATTTAATACACTCACCAGTGGATTCCCCTTGTTTTCCATTCAATACACTCACCAGTAGATTCCCCTTGTAATCCATTCAATACACCCACCAGTGGATTCCCCTTGTTTTCCATTCAATACACCCACCAGTGGAGTCCCCTTGTTTTCCATTCAATACACCCACCAGTGGATTCCCCTTGTTTTCCATTCAATACACCCACCAGTGGAGTACCCTTGTTCTCCCTTCAAAACACCCACCAGTGGATTCCCCTTGTAATCCATTCAAAACACCCACCAGTGGATTCCCCTTGTTTTCCATTCAATACACCCACCAGTGGAGTCCCCTTGTAATCCATTCAATACACCTACCAGTAGATTCCCCTTGTAATCCATTCAATACACCTACCAGTAGATTCCCCTTGTTTTCCATTCAAAACACCCACCAGTGGATTCCCCTTGTTTTCCATTCAATACACCCACCAGTGGAGTCCCCTTGTTTTCCATTCAATACACCCACCAGTGGAGTCCCCTTGTTTTCCATTCAATACACCCACCAGTGGAGTCCCCTTGTTTTCCATTCAATACACTCACTAGTGGATTCCCCTTGTTCTCCATTCAAAACACCCACCAGTGGATTTCCCTTGTAATCCATTCAAAACACCCACCAGTGGATTCCCCTTGTTTTCCATTCAATACACCCACCAGTGGAGTCCCCTTGTAATCCATTCAATACACTCACTAGTGGATTCCCCTTGTTTTCCATTCAATACACCAACCAGTGAATTCCCCTTGTTCTCCATTCAATACACTCACCAGTGGATTCCCCTTGTTCTCCATTCAATACACCTACCAGTGGATTCCCCTTGTTTTCCATTCAAAACACCCACCAGTGGATTCCCCTTGTTCTCCATTCAATACACCCACCAGTGGAGTCCCCTTGTAATCCATTTAATACACTCACTAGTGGATGCCCCTTGTTTTCCATTCAATACACTCACCAGTGGATTCCCCTTGTTCTCCATTTAATACACTCACCAGTGGATTCCCCTTGTTCTCCATTTAATACACTCACTAGTGTAAAACGGCCTTATGATTGATGATTTCTTCATAATGCAGAATGTCTCATACGCCTATTTCACTAAGAATTGTTTAATAAACTTTCATAAAATCTTATAATGGCGAATAAAGTCATGTGATAAAAAGAATCCAACACTTGTTGTCATTTGATACAAACATTTATAAAACTCATCCAGGAAGGATTATAGGCTTGCTTACCATTACTTTTCCTGAACTATATTAATTAATGTTTGTATTAAATGACAACTCGTGTCAAATTTCTCTCTATAAAAAATTGGCTTGAAAGATTTGACGCTAATGCTGTGGTGTACTGGTAGTGCACTTGACTTGTAGTCAAGAGGCCCAGGGTTTGACTCCTGGCTGCGGTGGTCAGTTTTTCATGATGATTTTTTTGTCGCAGTTGTTTGCTTACAACTATTGGCCAAAGTTTCTGGACATATTTGTGTAGGACTCCTCAACAAAAACTGTAGATCCTGATCAGCCTTTTTCCATTGGGCTTAGGTTGAACTTAATCTACTTATTTCTCACTAGGGCATGATTAATCCATGTTAAAAGGATGATATTACTATTTTAGATTTATAATTATTATAATTAACATATCTGTGTTGAACTAGATTTTCCGCTACTCAGCCACGGATGACAGACTGGAACTTTGTCTGGAGCCATATGGCCACTTCCCTGTGGAGCCAAACATTGAACATAAGGTGAACCAGTCTGGAATACAGGGCGACCAGGGTGACGGCAAGGAGGAAGTGAAGTTTGGATCCAGTGGCGCAATCCATCATGGGCAAGAAAGGAGGGCTTTCTCTGGTGAGGAAAAATGGCTAAATTATCTCCCTTGTTTGTTAAAGTTGGAGGTAGTATAAATATAGTGATTGAGTTATTTAGTTGATTCTTTTAAAGGCAATTGAAATTGCCATCTTTAGGGTCCACCCACACCCACAGATGACACTGTGCTGTGAGATCACAGCTTGGTACTTAATTTGTTTATTATACACATACATGACATACATGGAAGGTTTATTACACACATACATGGAAGGTTTATTATACACATACATGTCATACATGGAAGGTTTATTACACACATACATAACATACATGGAAGGTTTATTACACACATACATGACATACATGGAAGGTTTATTATACACATACATGTCATACATGGAAGGTTTATTACACACATACATGACATACATGGAAGGTTTATTATACACATACATGTCATACATGGAAGGTTTATTATACACATACATGTCATACATGGAAGGTTTATTACACACATACATGCCATACATGGAAGGTTTATTATACACATACATGTCATACATGGAAGGTTTATTATACACATACATGCCATACGTGGAAGGTTTATTACACACATACATGTCATACATGGAAGGTTTATTATACACATACATGTCATACATGGAAGGTTTATTATACACATACATGTCATACATGGAAGGTTTATTATACACATACATGTCATACATGGAAGGTTTATTATACACATACATGTCATACATGGAAGGTTTATTACACACATACATGTCATACATGGAAGGTTTATTACACACATACATGACATACATGGAAGGTTTATTACACACATACATGACATACATGGAAGGTTTATTATACACATACATGACATACATGGAAGGTTTATTACACACATACATGTCATACATGGAAGGTTTATTACACACATACATGACATACATGGAAGGTTTATTACACACATACATGACATACATGGAAGGTTTATTACACACATACATGACATACATGGAAGGTTTATTACACACATACATGTCATACATGGAAGGTTTATTACACACATACATGACATACATGGAAGGTTTATTACACACATACATGTCCTACATGGAAGGTTTATTACACACATACATGACATACATGGAAGGTTTATTACACACATACATGTCATACATGGAAGGTTTATTATACACATACATGTCATACATGGAAGAGGTTGTTAAATAGTTAGTCACACTTGATGTACCTGAGCTTACTGCACTGCCATTACTCAGTAACACTCTTACCTCCACCTCTTTCCTGACACAACTGTAGCCTAAGATTGCGTCCAGCCAGACCCACTCCATCCCTAATACCTTTACCTAACCCATTAACCCTCCACTGTGATGACAGTGTGAAGCCAGAATAGGCCATATTCCAAGTTCCGATCTTTAAGATTTTATTTTGAATATTTCATTATGGAACTGCCTCTATAGGATAGGATAGTGGCTGACAGGAATGAAATATTTGCAAAAGAAAAGCTATTTATATGACAAAACCACTGCTAAGCACAAATTGTCAAAATTAAACAGTGCCATTCGAATAGAACAATGTGATGAAGTCTGATCAGATTATAACTTTTGGCGTCTCTCTTTGTGAAAAATTCCACTTAGACTTAAAAAACAGTAAAAAACAGACTGGTTACTACTTTCATTGTGTTTATCTTTGTATTTTAATACTATTAAGGTATGGTATGCAAACAATTATGTCACTCACAAGCTATTTAAATGGTCCATCTTTTTTTTAGCTTCCTTGTATTATAACCAAAATTACCAGAAAATGTTTAAAATAAACATTATTTTACATCGAGGGTATCACATTTATAGACCAAAATTTACTGGGGGTATTAGTTTTTGAAACAGTTTTCAAGTGGTAGTGATAGTTGAGGTAAAGATGTCACTTTTTTATTTTGATGGGATGTTTTAATAATTACTTTGTGATAGTACTTTGTATGTAGTTGTAATCAAATAATTTTACATTACATAGCTATTTTAAATAATCCAGTTCCAGTTGTATGAATAATGATCATGAATATGTTGGCATGTCTTTTACTTAAAAATTATAGTAAAGAAAATGCCCCAATTTTTTTTATATTGGTTGTCTATCTTGTCTCTGCACATGCAGGTGCTGGTCACTCCATGCTGGCCACAGATATCCGCATGCCTGGGGACCTGGAATGTGCCGACCATAGGTCTCATGCCCGCGGCTTCAAGGACCTCTGCAGTCCTGGCACCCATCCAGGGTCCATTGCTGAGGAGCCCGACACCATGCAGACTGACGATCAAGGTAAATACTCAATATTTCGAAATTTCTTACAAGCATTGAAATTATATGCCATATTTTTATGTGACAGTCAGAAATCACCAGTACCTCAAACAATGACATTCCAGTTTGAGCGATCTGGGAGTTTGTGGGATAGAGAAACTCCTATTCAGGCCAATTGGTCATCAATTGATTACTTTATATATACCAATGTACTACTTATTCAAGTTTCTATATTTCTATTTATATGTTCCTATTGTTTAACATATGACATTCAGACAGGTTTTGCTTTAGTTTATTTGAAAGAAGCAAGGCAAAATGCAGGAACTGGCAGTTCTGTTCAATACTGGTAATTCTACCAATGCAATGTTCTAGTTATGGGTGTGTTATTCTACCGATGCAATGTTCTAGTGATTTGCGTGTTATTCTACCGATGCAATGTTCTATTGATGGGTGTGTTATTCTACCGATGCAATGTTCTAGTGTTGGGTATGTTATTCTACTGATGCACTGTTCTAGTGATGTGTGTGTTATTTTACTGATGCAATGTTCTAGTGATGTGTGTGTTATTCTACCGATGCAATGTTCTAGTGATGGGTGTGTTATTCTGCTGTAGCAATGTTCTAGTGATGTGTGTGTTATTCGACTGATGCACTGTTCTAGTGATGTGTGTGTTATTCTGCTGTAGCAATGTTCTAGTGATGTGTGTGTTATTCTACTGATGCACTGTTCTAGTGATGTGTGTTATTCTACTGATGCAATAATCTAGTGATGTGTGTGTTATTCTACCGATGCACTGTTCTAGTGATGGGTGTGTTATTCTACCGATGCAATGTTCTAGTGATGTGTGTGTTATTCTACCAATGCAATGTTCTAGTGATGTGTGTGTTATTCTACCGATGCAATGTTCTAGTGATGTGTGTGTTATTCTACCGATGCAATGTTCTAGTGATGTGTGTGTTATTCTACCGATGCAATGTTCTAGTGATGTGTGTGTTATTCTACTGATGCAATGTTCTAGTGATGTGTGTGTTATTCTACTGATGCAATGTTCTAGTGATGTGTGTGTTATTCTGCTGTAGCAATGTTCTAGTGATGGGTGTGTTTTTCTACTGATGCAATGTTCTAGTGATGGGTTTGTTATTCTACCGATGCACTGTTCTGGTGTTGTGTGTGTTATTCTACCGATGCAATGTTCTAGTGATGGGTGTGTTATTCTACCGATGCAATGTTCTAGTGATGGGTATGTTATTCTACTGATGCAATCTTCTAGTGATTGGTGTGTTATTCTACCGATGCAATCTTCTAGTGATGGGTGTGTTATTCTACCGATGCAATGTTCTAGTGATGTGTGTGTTATTCTACCGATGCAATGTTCTAGTGATGTGTGTGTTATTCTGCTGTAGCAATGTTCTAGTGATGTGTGTTATTCTACCGATGCAATGTTGTAGTAATAGGTGTGTTATTCTGCCAATGCACTGTTCTAGTGATGGGTGTGTTATTCTGCCAATGCACTTTTCTAGTGATGTGTGTGTTATTCTGCCAATGCACTGTTCTAGTGTTGGGTGTGTTATTTTACCCATGCACTGTTCTAGTGATGGGTGTGTTATTCTGCTGTAGCAATGTTCTAGTGATGGGTGTGTTATTCTACCGATGCAATGTTCTAGTGATGGGTGTGTTATTCTGCTGTAGCAATGTTCTAGTGATGGGTGTGTTATTCTACCGATGCAATAATCTAGTGATGGGTGTTTTACTGTTTATCTAGTTTTACAGTTGAACTTTGGACATGACCATGAGTTACTGTCATTATTTGCAGCATTACCTCAATTGATATTAATCTATTTAATGTATTGAATTGACTAGACATTTAATAGAATACTGGTTCTTGTCCAATCTTGAATGCAGTTATGTATGATACTGAAATGTGGTCTACTATTACAAAGCAAAAAAATCATTCTTTCTGTTATACATTGAAAAATATTCTTTTACCATGAACATGAAGGCTTATATATTGTTGATATTTCATAAATTAAAAAAATGTGTTGCCTTTGATTAATCTTATATTTAATTTTTGAAATTTTGTTTATTTTTAATGACTCAATAACAACAGTGTTGTTTGGTTCTCAGAAGGCAGTAAAACCCAGTATCAGAAGCTGGGCCCAGGCTACAGTGTGCTTGACCAGACGGCAATCAATCGTGACAACAACAATGTCGAGATGTTCCGAGCGCTTGCTGAATCCATTGAGAAAACACTCTCTCAGGAGATGGAAGAGGTGTGTAAATCTGAATTTGTGTACATTTATTTCTGGGGCGGGTGGTGGGAGTGGTTGGGGGTTAGAGGGTGGGGGAGGCTCCAGAGAGGGTAAAGTCGCCAACTTAAAACTTCTCAGCCTCTATCCAACTGGTTTCCATTCCTGGTTGAGGCGGGAATTTTCATTTTGACGAGGTTTTCCAGCTAACCTGTGATGCGCTGGTGGTTCTACCCAGACATATGTCTGAGGTCTTCTCCCACCAATAACTAACTGCATGTTGCCAATATGACCATAATTGTATCTGCGTGATGTAACAAAAAAGCAATACAAAGCAATTAGTATCAGTTGGAATCATGCTGAAACCAATCATCTGTATTGCTTCTAATAAATTTTAGTCTCTTCTTTGTTTCACTTTTCTGCAACTTCTTAATTTATTGGTAAGATTTTAGCAACCACAGACAATTTCAAACTGTTATGAAGACTGTTCCTGCTCTAGTAATTGTGGCTTTAAGTTGTTTCATCTTATTAAAAACTGTAACATTGATTTAAAAATTGGATTCAGTGATATGAATAAAATAATAAATTATTTTAGGATGGATCATCTGCAGAAGAGGAATCAGCTGAACAAAATAATTTAGTTTCCATGGAAACCAATGAACCCACAGCTTCTGCAACCAACCAACCAAAGCCCAGTGTTAGCTCGCCTGTCACTTGTTTATTTGAGAAGATACGGACAGACAGACAGATGGGGGTAATCTCTACATCTGCTGCTGGAACGTCGGAAACAGCACCAACAAATCTTGAAACTGTAATAGTTAGCTCAGCCGACCAGTCAATTGTAAGCTCTCAGTTGCCAAGGGATGTGATTGCAGTCAGCAAGTCAGAATCCAGCTCTCAGCAGCCTAGCAATGTGATTGGTCAGTGTGTTGTAACAAGCAATGATGCAGTAATGAGAGAAGTGGATGAAAGTATAGCTTCTGATGTTGCTAGGGAAGGTGACATTGATGATGCTTCTGTTAGAGATGATCAGATGAAGGAGGGAGGAAGTGGTTAATTCACATACTGTGATGTTACAAGATGTACATATCATAGGTTAGTGGCTTAAGTTGCAGGCATTGCTTCAAGACCAATAAAATCAGTGTTTGAAAAAAGGGCCATTTTCTATTTCTTGTAAGCATCTAGAACAATTCTAAGACAGACTACATGTAGTCATGATAATCTGAATCCCCGTCAAACCTATAATCAAGCTATTTATGACTAACATAACACACACAATATTTAGTACCTGTTAGGTCATTGTTGTGCCATAAATTATTCTTTCATTGTCACGTCTTTCTAAAAAATGCTATACAAAGGTTACTGGCTGAGTTGCAGAAAGGAAGACATGGTACTATTTGAAGAGACCTGCTCAATTTGAATCATTTCTGCTTAATAGTAGCATCGTCATAGAAACAGCTTCTCCTTTTACAAAATTTTCATTCCTTTCAGCTACATTGTAATTTTTCAGCTAGAATGGAATTTAAAGCAAAACAACAGCAATTGTTTAGCTGAGGTTTTAATTTGGAAATAGAATTGGCCTTTTGTCTTTACCTAATTTAATCGACAACCAAAACCTATGACCAGTGCAAGTTTGTTGTTTGTCACAGTTTTGATCAAAATGTCAATACAAAAGTGGGCAGGATGTAGCTGTCACACAAAGAGATGTGAAAAGACTGATATGTATCAGTTTTCATAAGACTGACCTGATTAAGTACCTAATTGTAATTAAATTGCAAATAATTTCAAATAGTGGTGATTGTCATTCTTGAAAGCTTTATTATTCAATGCAACATGGTCCAAACAATTGTACAGTGTTAACATAATATATAGAAACATTGACAGGACCGTCCGTTGTATTGATAATAGACTGTAGATTAGTTAATGGTGGTATCTGGCATTAATAGAAATGAGTGTTACAAAAGTGTAACACTATCTTACTTATGTCTGGAGGAATTTCTGGCATAGTTTCTTCATAAACTCTTACTTCAGACTAAACAAAGACAATTTTGAACACAACCTCAATTATTAGTACAAATCATGAAATACATAACTTTATATGTTCATTCTTTCTAAATATATAAATAAACCTGATGGGGATTTCTGCTGAAGATAGATATCAACATCAGAGGTGATGATCCTGATGATAATATAATGTAATCTCAAAAGTAATTGTTCACATGATTTCTGTTAGTTTTAAAATAGCTAAATGTGCTGGGTGTCTCAGATAGAAAATACAATGTGATGACGAGTGCAGTGTTATGCTTCATTTATCACAAAAGAAGGTTATCAGTAAAAAGCCTTCTGAGAAATCTTTTCAGCAAACATTATTAATTATATTTGTTAAACTATAAAGACTATCCAAAATTAAACCTTTTCTTAAGGCAGTTACATAGTGCAGCATGCATGTAACATTTAACTAAAGCTAATATAGCAATTATGTAAGTGCAATGTGTGTTTTTTTTTTAGCTTATGAAACATCTGGTGGAGACAGACCTTGAAATTAATCTCCTTGTAAAGTCTGACACAGTTAAGGATGGAGAATAATCATAAAGTTTTTATGTTGGACCTCCTTGAAATGTTGATCCCTGATATTATGATTTGACTGTAATTGAGCATTGTTTTGGAAGGTATTTTAAGTATTTGAGATGTGTAAGATATTTCTTTATTTAAATCATTGTTAGGTTTTTAAGTAGTCTGGGCTATCTTTATTAGTTAAGTTATTTTTTTTTATCAACAGTATGGTTTGAAAATGATGTTTAAAAATATTTTTGCTTAAAAATCAGAAAGTGGAAAAAAAGAAGCCTTTATAAAGTGTTGCAGGTCATGCTATTGGTTTGATGATAATTTACCAGAAGTAACTTTGAAGCATTTCTAGCTTGTATATTAATTCATGTTGTCATTAATATAATGTTCAATTTGTGATATTGTGTTTTTGCTCATATATTGTTTGGAGTAAAATATTTTCATAACAGTTGAGCGGTGGTAGAATAAGCTCAAGTAACCTAAAATCTTCATAGCCGTGGTTAAGATTAAATATTCCCTTGTTTGCTTTCAAAGAAAAAGGTGGAGCTGTTGTCACAATCTTTTTGTCAGCTTTGTTTAATCTATTTGATAATGTTCGTTTCTTGAAACCTGTTTTCAGATCTTCACGTCAAATGTGGAACACTTGTTTACTATGAATGGTTGAACCCATTTTAGAAGGGTTGGTAACCATAAAGTTAGTTTCTACAGGTACATGCCCCTTACTTGACAAAGATTTATGGTATTATCCAGGACTGGGAAAAATGGAGCATGTTGTCTTAGGACAGCTCTTGTTGTGACACAACTATGAGGATAAAGTTCGAATAGATTTGGGAAAAAATTGGGTAGATGTGTTGGGCAGGGCATCGACAACCTAATGTTACCTTAAGTTACTGTTATTTTGTTGTCATAAATATTGTCACTATTTAGTGGAGTGACTCCCAACTTGGAAAAATACTTTTTATGTGATGTGACAATGTGCCAAGTGTAAGAAATATAACTTTTTCCAGTCCAGATGTTGAATTATCCTCAGTTGTGGATTTTGCTTGGATTATAAAAAAAAAATTTGGAGCATGAGCTTGTTCTAATAATCACCTGTTTTGAAATAAGAAAAACTAAGCATTGAATATGCTTAGTTATATAGTTTGGATTTGTGTATCTTTTAGAAAAAATGAGCTTTGATGTACATTATTGAGACAATTTTTTTTTTGTCAAAAAAACATGTATCTGTTTATTTTGTGATTTTGTGCTCCCTCATCTTACATGAATTGAAAACTACTGGATGGAATTCACTCTGGCCCTTGTATATACCGGTACCTACTGTTGATTAGTAGAATTGCAATGTACAGGAATGATAACTCTACTTGTATGAATCTTGGAGTTATCTCCCTAAGTTCTTTTTCTTGTCTGGACAAAAATCTACTTAAAAGATTCCTATCAAACTAAGTAAACAGGCACCTGGTGATGAGTTGAAGTGCATTGCATAAGACCCAATAATGTTGCCTTTATCAATTTATAGTTATCTTTCTTAGTTTTATTTTCCTGTCTTGAAAATAACATAATGGAATCACTTTAGCCTTGGTAAATATGTACCAGATGATGATTGGAAGTGCAGTCCACAACAATAAACTACGTACATTATTGTATACTATCTCTGGTCAACCACTTTGCCTGAGTTTCTTGTCAGCAGAATAACTTTGTTCTTAGCACATGATGACTCAACACACATGCTTTGTATTTTATTTTTCACTAGCTTTTTTTTTCTCTGTCCAGAGATACATAGGGAAGATCAGTCCACCTTTTACAGTTCCTTATTTTAGGTTTAGCCAGATATTTTAATATATATATATATATATATTGAGGAATGATGCAATTCTCATATTTACGCAAGAAACTTAATGCCACACAGGGAATTTATGGACATTGCTAATTTTGTTTCACTTTAAAATTGTAGATGTGACTTACAGTGGACATCTCTTTAATTTGTTTGTATGAATTTGCTGGGAGAAAATTGTTTTAACCATGCCAGTCTATTCAGTATTGTATCTTTATGTAATATTTCCATGTATATAATGTTTATTTACACAGTATTGTTAGATATTCAAGTCATAGCAAGGTTAATGGGACTTCTGACAATATTGTTCCACAAAAGTAATTTTTATGCCCCCTAAGGGTGGCATGAAGCTGTTTCACTGTCTGTCTGTTAATATATATCTGTGTATCTGTTTGTATGTATTATTTACAGTAATAAATCAAACATCACTATCTGACATACACTATTGAGTGTCACTCCTTTTGCAAGAAGCCGAACTAGAAGATGCTGAACTAGAAGAAACTAAAATATAGGAAACTGAAAAAGAAGAAGCTGAGCTAGAAAAAAAAACTAAACTAGAGGAAGCTGATCTAGAAGAAGCTGAACTAGGAGAAGCTGAACTAGAAGATGCTGAACTATAGGAAGCCAAACAAGAAGAAACTGAACTAGAAGAAGCTGCACTAGAAGATGCTGAACTAGAAGATGCTGAACTAGAGGAAGCTGAACTAGAGGAAGCCAAACAAGAAGAAACTGAACTAGAAGAAGCTGTATTAGAAGCTGAACTAGAAGAAGCTGAACTAGAAGAAACTGAACTAGAAGAAACTGAACTAGAAGAAGCTGAACTAGAAGAAACTGAACTAGAAGAAACTGAACTAGAAGAAGCTGAACTAGGAGAAGCTGAACAAGAAGCTGAACTAGAAGCTGCTGAACTAGAAGCTGACCTAGAAGAAGCTGAACTAGAGGAAGCTGAACTAGAGGAAGCCAAACAAGAAGAAACTGAACTAGAAGAAGCTGTATTAGAAGCTGAACTAGAAGAAGCTGCACTAGAAGATGATGTGCTAGAAAAGCTGAACTAGAATAAGCTGAATTAAATGCTGAACTAGAAGCTAAACTAGAAAAAGCTGAACTAGAAGATGCTCAACTAGAGGAAGCCAAACAAGAAGCTGAACTATGAGAAGCCAAACAAGATGCTGAACTAGAAGATGCTGTGCTAGAAAAGCTGAACTAGAATAAGCTGAATTAAATGCTGAACTAGAAGCTGAACTAGAAAAAGCTGAACTAGAAGATGCTCAACTAGAAAAAGCTCAACTAGAAGAAGCTGAACTAGAAGATGCTGAACTAGAAGCAAAACTAGAAGCTGAACTAGAAGCTGAACTAGAAAAAGCTGAGCTAGAAGCTGAACTAGGAGCTGAACTAAAAGAAGTTGAACTAAAAGAAGCGAACCTGAACTAGATGAAGTCTGAACTAGTAGAGTCCAAAAATGATGTAGGTAACCTTAAGGTATGCATGGCATCATCATACATAAACATATACATAAATCTTTCCCCCAAAATGCATATGATATTGAATCCATGATAATATATATTAATGTAAATCAGTTCTATTTTCAAATAAGGCAGTGAAGGCTTCAGTATAACTTGCTTAGAATTTATACTGAGAGGATTTATACTAAAAGGATATATGCCAAAAAGGTTTATGCTGAAAAGATTGAAAAAGTACCAAAGTGACATATGCTGACTTATTTCGATATTAAATGGATAATTCTATATCTTTGACATGCTTAATTATGTAGATATTAAATTAACATATATCTTCGTTTTTGTTTTGATACCTACGTCTATACGCAGAGTATTGCAGATGTATGGATTTTTTTTCATGTTAGGAAGGTGGAGGATAAGTGTTATTCAGGAGCTTTTGTCCGAAGATTTGAGAATGAAAAATATGTATAAACTAAGATGTATGTTTGCTTGTTTAGCCACATGTAACCTACATGTTTAGCTGTATGTTTGCTTGTTTAGCCACATGTAACCTACATGTTTAGCTGTATGTTTGCTTGTTTAGCTACATGTACTGTGTAGTTGCAAACCATTTCTTTTGAAGGTTTTTTTCTGTGTCTGTAAATATGCACTCAAGGAGCAAAGTGAAAACAGTAAATTGTTATTTCTGCATTGAATTTAGCTAAATTATTTGTCTCTTGCTTTTTTTTAATTTCCGAAAAGTTGGTCTCCACATAGTTTTTTTGTTGTTGTCTTGTTCCCAATGAAATTTCCTGCCTGGGTAGCACAGTAAAGTTGCGACATAACTTCTTTGAAAGTTAAAAAAAAAAATGTTGCTTTTTTCCATTAGTCGTCATAGCAAGTGAACAAAATCTATGAATGGTATCATTATGGAATGTGTCTAGATTTTCTAGGGGTTGAATGCTAGTATTGCGTATTTGATGCCAGTGGCTCGTACCTTTTTTTGCTACATTTTTTGTTTATTATTAATTTTTTAGCTGTTTAGTTAACTGGAATTGATTTTATTTGCTTTATTTTCTAAAATAAAAAATTGCTTGTATGTTTGTTAATGTAAAGTAACTGTTAAAAAAGTGAAGACAGACAGGTGGGCAGGACCTTAAAAGGTGGAAAATAATATATCTTAAGTAGACTTACAACTCTTTTGTTTGCTATTTTATTAAGTCCTCATTGACATTGGAAATAATTACAGCTGGTAATAGAGAATAATGGCTGAAACCATACTAGAGAATAATGATAGGTAATAGAGAATCTTAGGAAAAAAAGGAATAATGTGAGGTAATAGAGAATAATAAAATCTTAATAAGGTTTTCAACCATGAAAATTAAAAAAAGTTCTGTTAAAGTCTGAATAAAGTTACCACATACTTTTGATTGTTTTCCGTCTTAACTTTCAAACCAATATATTTAATGCCATTATTCAAATATGTATGGGCCTTTTTGGCCAGAAGTCTGTAATATTTTTGCTTTTTGTATATTCACAGAACAATGTATTCAGAGGTTTGGAATTACAGAGCAAGTTATATTTTGTTTGTTATGCTTCCTGAAGGGAAGAGAACATAGGTGATGCTTTGTCCATATATGTGTCTGTCTTTCCTGTCCAGAGTATATCTCATAAACTGTCTTGACTTTCAACATGGAAGCTGGATAGGTCTTGGTAGAAGTGCATTATGTTAATTTTGTAATTACCTCCCCCACACCCCTTTGCTTATTTCTTTTCTGGAAACTACTCAGTGGATTTTCAGACTTGGTGTATATGTAATTAATAGTGAGTTGAAGTGTAATGCACAAGAACAATGACTCTATGTTAATTTTTAGTATTTTTAGTTACTTTCGTTGTTTTTTTGCCTTTTTTATGCAGTGCACAGGAACGATAAGTTTTTGACTGGCTAAGCTTACTGTGCCCATCATCACTTTGGGGAGAATTACCCAATTCTACTGGTTCTTTGTTTTGAAAATGTGAAGAAAAAAACAACAATGTGAATGTCCAATTTTTAATTGCATTCATGCTGATTTCGTTGTAAGATGGACAACAACTACTATACTAACCTTATATCCATGTTGCTTTCAGGATTTGCTCATGGAGTACCTTTTAATTTTTTACTGATTGATCTTGTTAAGAAATATTCAGATTATCAATTATGCCTATTTTTATGCTTCTCGAAGAGCTAGCGTATAGTCGGTTCTTTGTCCAACCATCTGTCCAGTATTTTGACTGGAGCATAACACAAAAAATGTTAGAGATGTCAACATGAAACTTCATAGGCAGACCGATCTTGATGAGGATCATAACTCTGTGTTGCCTAATTTATGAGTTATTGCCCTTTGTTATTTTTAATACTAAAATTTTGTCCTAAGCATAACACAAAAACTGCAAGAGTTATCAACATGAAACTTCATAGGTAGATAGCAATGTGGGGAAGTGCTGTGTACAAGAACCATAACTCTCTTTTGCATAGTTTAGGAGTTATTTCCTATAGTTATTTTTTCATGCTGAAATTTTTTGAACACATATTTTGAAGGGGAAAAAAAAAGAAAAAGCTTTGTTTTAAAAGTAGTGTTGTTTTGGGGAGCATCCATCGGTTCTACCGATTCTTTTGTCTGTTGTGTTTTTCTTTTAATTTATTGGATATTGAATTGTATTATTTTCTATAGTTATGATTGAAATAAAAAAAAAGAAAAAAAAAGAAAGAAATAAGATATAGATATTGGATTAATACAGACTTTTTTCCTGCAGTAAATCAAGTGTTAATGACTAGACAGGTGCATTGTTATGTGCTGTTGTGCAACTTTTGCATAATATTTATTAAATAATTTACATATGTATAATTTCTTTGTGTGAACTGTATTGTTTACATTTGAATTTGTATCAGTCAGAATGTAACTATTTGCATTTTAAACTGACAAATTGATTGGTAAAGATATTAAGTACTTTTTTTGATAGTTTATTAAAAAGTATTTATGTTGTACGGTTGTACATTTTTGTAGTTGAGCCATTTTCATGCTTTGTTGATATTTTATAAACTGTAAGGCTTGTTTTTTTTGATAATGCCATTTGTTATATTCTTTTTAGACAGTACACTTTTGAAAGAAAAAACAACCTAAATTTAACACCTTATGCATAAAATTAATTGAAAACATTCTTATGGTTATGTTTCACTAGCATTATGGCCATGTTAATTATTTGTTAAATTTATTTTGTTTTTTTTTTGTTAATAGTTGAATATGTTTTATTATGTTGATTGAAGCCTTTGTTTTGTTTTTCTATTTATTGTTTGTGCCATTGTCTGTGAAGCCAAATACTACATCAGTTATATTTTATTCATGAGGACTTATATTATTTTATTTATGATTGAATGTAAATTTATGAAATCAACAATATTTCTGATATACAGTAGTCTTTATTAATTCATTAGGGAATTTAAATCAACAACATTTCTGTTTGTTGTGTTTTAGAAATATATTGCAGCGACCAGTTATGATCATTATAGCGACACCCAACTATTTTGATGGAAGAAGACCCCAAACAAATGTCTGGGTAGAACCACCGGTGCACCGACAAGGATTTAAAACCTACCAGGGGGATAATTATATAAAATTTCAAAGTTAACAGGGCCAAAATTGGTGCTTTTGAAATGTGAAGTTCCACAATATGTTGAGGTTATAAAACAATTAATTTTACCGGATCAGGTAGCACAATCCAGGTACAGGAGGGGACATAACAAAGTTGTTAAAAATGGTAGTGGTATAGCTCCCTTGTTAATGCTCAAGCAAATATATGAGTAGTTTCACAACTGGTTGGCCCGGTGTCAGGATAATGTGACTCATTAGGATGTCAAGCCAGGTGTTCAAGACATGCTATACACAGTAAAGGCAGCACTATATCCGCTTCAAGTGGATACCGTCTCCAACTGATAACTGAAATACTGTTGGTGGGACGATAAACCCAATAAACAAACAAATAATCAATTTTAAGACTTGTACTTACACAAGAAATCATAATTCAGTACACTCCGTCTTCCCCAAAATGATTAAAATCTGAAGAGCTGAGTTTTTAATAAAAAATTACATGTTGAGTTGTGTTTAAATTAGTAAAGAATAATAAAAAAATAAAAGGAATTAAAGATTTGTGGTGTTTAAGATTTTTTCTATACAAGTAATAAATATTCTATTGTATTTGGCTTTTGGGCTTTAAATGTCTTTATGCTTATAATTGCTGATAAAGATATTTGCAACATCTGTTTAATCAAGTAAAATGCTGACTAGACATTATTCAGTTTATTAAGATTTTTATTTACTGTTGGATTTTATCACTTGTTAAATTAAAGAAAGATGTTAATTAGTGTTGCATGTGCTTATGTTTATTTCAATATTGTTTTGTTGCACTTCTGATATGATTATGAATGTAAATTGTTAAACAGCAAATATATAAATTAAGGAGGAATAAATGAGTCATATGCAAAATGTCTTTGTTTGAGATTATTTATTAGCGAAACAGAAGCTATCTCAGAAAAGCTTTGATTGATGCTTCAGGAGTTGATAGTCTGCACATGCCTCACACTGGTTACATTTCGCTGTGCTGCAGTAACCACTACCAACGCAAAAAGCACAAGACTGGAGAGATAATACATTGTTCATCGATATCTGTGTTCAATATGATTTCAATATAATAAAATGAAAACAATTTATTGTTATGATGTAAACATCATATCTATCCTACCATCACCTTGGACATTACGTATATGAAACCCTGTGTGAAACATTTGCTCTATCAAACACAAGTGTGTAAAACCTGTCATCTGCATCCAGACAGACTACTTTTTAAATGCTTAAATTCCAGGCCACACTTCGAGTCATCAAATTGTAATTATAAATCAAATTTTAAGGGACACAACAGCTTATGGCAATAGTACAATCTATTTTAGAAGGATTATTTTGTTTTATTTATTTCAAACAATGTCACATGTGGTGATGTAAAATTCTATATGTCATTTGTCTGTGTCAATTTGTAAACACGGGTTTTAAGCAACAGAACTTGGTGTTAGTCACATAAAAAGGCCACATATACATGTACAATCTGGATTTGAGTTGGTGCAATGATACAATGTGCAACTGCATTAGTTTTGTCTCAATTTCGGTCGCGGCAAACTGTGTTTAGTAAGACTTAATCCAATGGGCCAGCTAAACTTAAAATCTGTTGACTCTATACCCCACCCAGCCATGGTTTAGTTTAAGTTGGATAATAATATAGCGATGCTCCTACTATGAAGTTTTAGCTACAAGTAAGTTATTCACATTTTTTACTGATCGTATTGCAAGAAGGATTATTTTTTTTATTCTTTGTTATGTGCATATGAAAACATTCGAAAAACTAAGATCAATATCAAATTACACCTGTTTATACAACAGATGGTAAGACAAATAGAATACCAGGTTATTGCAGAACAAAGACAATGTTGCCACACTTGGCACTATAAAACTAAAAAGCTCGGCAAACCTTGCCATTTGATTTGTCTCAGCCTCATATGATAACATTTTCCTTACTCAACACTAACCTTGTATTCTCTATGTAAACATTTCTTAAACTTTATCATTACAATAAAACTGTATACTAAAAAAACAAGAAAAATTCACAATTTTTCTTTTTAGTGGCAGAGGTTACAGAGATCTGAAGGCACATCGGTGATTTCTGACATGGAGATTGTCCAGTATGACTAATGAAAGTACATGAGCGCACAAAACTTTAATCTTCATGTATAAAGATCAAAATTTAAAAGGGTTGATCTCGTGCCACATTTTAATATTTGTCATACTTGGTTAAGCAAAGCTGTATGACCACTAAGTGTATGTGAAGCTTTATTTTAATTTTTGTGCTAATTATAAATATATTAGCTTGATAGTGAATGGGCACATCTTCTAACTTAGCACTACAGCAATACTGGTGCTAGGGAAAGCAGAATAACTTCTTAGTCCTATAATAGATGAGCTACAATAAAGGAGTGGATAGTTGGGCAGGGGTACCTTTGTGGGTATAACAATCTGAAACATTCATCTTTTCTACAAAAGTAATTTATTAAAATCAGCAAACTCAATGTACATGCACATCCTGTCCATTTCTCTAACCTGTTTCACTCTTGACAATACATGTAGTTTCTAGGTACAAAAAATATTGCTAAATTAAGGTATATGTATAAAACTGCATTCAACTTTTTTCTTACAACCCATACTCATTTTTGTAACAATAGTTTATTCTTGTATTTATATAATGATAAAGAAATGCATAGTTATTACGAAATAGGCATAACAGGATATGCTGAAAGAAAATCTCAGTGTAGTGAAGACATATTTGTGAACTACACCAAAGTTTACTCTAACAACTTCAATATTTTTTTAAGAGTAAATATATTTTGTATGTTGTACTCTCTTTCTTTCAATTGTTTTGTTATTGAAATACATTGCTCCCTCTTGCAAATGTTTAATTAAATGAATGCTGTGAAGGTTTGTAGGTGGGGCAATGAAACAGTTGTTTCACCCAAGCGTTTACACAAATCAGAACTGACTGCATATTTAAAACGGACAATACACTGCAAAACTTACAATAAACTGTCTAATAATACGTTGAGAAGACTAATGCAATGTGAAGACATGGGGCTTAAAAAAATGGCACAAAGTATATACACACAATTGATTACAAATGAACAACTAACCTGAATACATGCTGTAACTGCCAAAGCATCCAAGAAAATGTGTACCTTGATTGTAAAGGTTTTCATCCTGGTTAATAACATTCCTATCTGGAAACTTGTATAAGGTTTTATCCTAACAACAGGGATTTCATCTATAACTACTGTAATTATGAGACATACTTGCAGTGAAAGATCAGCAAAGATAATACAGCTCATCATTATTCTGACAGACACTATTAGACCAAGTCTGCACAATGAATGCTTAGCATTATAGGAAGGACCTCAATACAACTGCAAGTCTTTCATCTAAATGACCAGCTGTTGTTGTTTTTTCTGACATCACACCAACTTGGTGATGACCAGCTAATTACTGGTAAATTAAGACTCCAGACAAATGTCAGAGTAGAACCACCAGCATGCTGCATGCCAGATCAAGGACCTACCCACACGAAAGTTTTCACGCGATCAGAACTCAAACTCAAGCGGTGAGATGCTAGGCAATCTTAGAAATTTCAACTTGGTGACTACCACAGGAAGCAAAAACCCCTATGTTTTTGCATTTCTTGCATACCTCCAAAATTTAACATGACTGCCTTATTTATTATGCCATGGAAACTGTTATATAAATGCATAAGGCTGGAGTACAAAGGATAAAGCCTATCTGCTAGGTTAGAAAATAATGCAAAAACATTATAGATATAAAAATGGATTAAGCAGAAGTAGTGACTAGTGTAAATAAATATAATACTCATGTATGCTTACATAAAATAAAACTTAAGTTCAAAACAATGCAAATTATTTGTGACATATAACATGGCTGATTGAATATCATGTTTGATTGAACAGATTTAAGATATATTGTTAAGGCGTCAAAAAATTTGCAGTTTTAATGCTATCTAGAAATGCTGCTAACAGGAAACATATATGTATATCCTCAAAAAATAAAACAAATGTACACAATATCTTCATAAAACATATTTCAACTGCTTTTCTGTTATGTTTTTCTATCATTTTTTGTATTATTAAGTTTCAAATGATCTTATTCCTTCTTTACCCCTTCATCTTCAAGTTTCCAAACATTTGTTCATTAAGTAAACATGAAATTAAATTTGAGTATTTAAGAAACATTCCTTAGATACATACTTCACTAGTTAAAATATTGACCACACAAGTATTAAAAAGTACAAAGACTACATGCAAGCAAAAAAAAAAATACTGGCACCTATGTAAGGTTATATATTGTTTGTGACAAATACATGAACAAAAAGCACACAACAATATCACTAACACAATTCTACATTGGTAAATAGCTAAAGGTTCAAATATGGTAAAAAAGTGAAATAAAAGGATGGTAACCTACATCATTAATGAATTATATACCTAAAGTATTTAAATGAATGGTTAGCAATATAATTATTTAATTTATCTTTACCATGCCACTGTTTTGTTTTCAGAGTGGGCTTTTTCTGCTTTTTTAGAGAAGAGATATTTAAGTATCGAAATTTTGTCAAAGCATAAAGATTCATTAAAGCAGGAGTTAGGTAAGGTTGATCTTGGAATATTTTACATAGAAGATGATAAAGACATAACATCAGTTTTAAAAAAATCCATGTACAGATAAACACTGAAATGCCAAACAACAAAACCCTAATACTTTAATTTCTTTTTTATATCAACGTCTGGAATAGCATTAAAAGGGGCAATAACTCCTTTTTGATCTAAATAAAAAATGCAGGTTCACAGATTTCCATGGTATTACAGATAATCGTAGTGTCATCAAAACTGAAACAAAAACAAACAAAAGGAGCCCAGTAAAAATCGTGTCCACAGACAACCTGATTACAGTATATCCTCTCAAACTATATTGTGGGAGGGAGGTGGGATATTATAGGGGAAAATGATATCATAATACATTTTAGATAATTTAAAACATTTGTAGGAATTGGTAGAAAAAAATGACAAAAATGACCACTGTCTTTGTCATCTTTTAAGTGTATTGTACTTAAAATCATTAAAACTGGCAACTATGTAACAGGCATGTGTCTATTAACAATACAATGTATAAAATTCCTTTTGTAAGATTTGGCACAAATAATAAAAAATATGCAGAATAAAACAAAGTCAGTGTAACAACATGACTGCTTTCTTCTCAACCTTATGCTGTAATCCCAAGAAATGCTTTTGCATTTTAACCATATCTACATACACAATATGTTTGACAATATGTTTTTTGCATTTAAACCATATCTACATATACAATATGTTTGACAAAATATCTGCTTTTTTAAGAAATGCTAAAAAGAATAAAATTTGTGAAGTTTTGGTAAATTACAGTGACAAAAGAACATTATAGTACCATTCTGCTATGGTGGATGGAGGAAGACCACAGATCTATATCTCGGTTGAACCACCAGTGCACTGCAGGTCTACTGAGAAAAATACCTACATTAACATTTGGACTATATAGAGACTTAAACCTAGGCAGTCAGGGGCCATGGTAACATGGGAGAAAAGTCAGCAGTAAGCAGTTAGAAGTCTGACCGCTTTAAATAATAACTGAAACAGAATCTATAAAAAGTAACTCAACCCATTTTTTGTTGTTGATGCGCTTTCAGGAGAAAATACGTCTTAAAGGTAAAACAAATCTTAACAAGTACTTTATATCTGAAACAAATATATCTGTATTTAGAAATAAATTTAGCAAATACATGAAATACAAACACACCTGTTTTGAAGATTAAAAAAAATGAGTAAAAATATACTTTTAACAAAACTTTGTTATTCTATGACATTACTAACATTTATTCAAAGACATAACTAAACAAAAACAAAAAATGTCCCTTTATCACAAAGTGTTTAAGTGAAATCAGATATGTGTTTCAAGCTGTGGTATAGTTTGAATTTTACGCAATTAATTTCAAAATCAACCAGAGATCAAAACAAATAAAAAGGTAAACACTATTAAACTTGCAAAATTAATTTTATGTCACATTTCTTTTTTCACATTTTTTCATATTCATCAATTATTTTGTTTTCTAGACAAATGTTTGGTGAATTTCATTTAAAATATAACAATTTTGATTTTTAAGCTCCCCCTGTATATAATTATTGATGCTTATGAAAGTAAGAACAAAAATCCTATAAAAATAATGGATATTTTACATTTTCACCTTCTTTCAAAATCAATCTGAAACTACACTATAAGTATCAAGTGACAATTATTTTAGCACATACATACTATCTCATAAAATTCATTGAACACACCTAACAAATACAAAAAATACAAATGTACTGTAGTTATATGTTTTACACAATGATATACACCTTGTCGCAAAAGGATGATCAATTTTCATGACACATATGTTGAATGCCATTCTAGTTTTCTATTGCCTCACTTGCCAATATGGTTCTCAGGTGTCATTTTTCTCAGGCTCAAAGTTAAACTTTAAAAATTCAGCTTACATGGACATCATGTTACCATTCCTATTTGAATTTAAAGACCAAAATGAGTTAAATGATAATACTTAGACCACACCTTATTAGATCTTGATAGTTGTCTATTCTAGATCTTGATAGTTTTCTGTTACATTTAACCATGTTTAGAATGTAACATTATCAATATATATCATGCCATGTGTATGTTGTACATGTTTAATATGTATACTCATGTATTGTTGCAGAACAATTTGAGTTAAAGCAAGTTGAAGTTTTAATATATATGTTGTTAAAGGTATCATCTTATTTACAGTGTGGTGTACAAGATACTGTATGTAAACATAGGTACATAATGAGAAGATAAAAATCAAGCTTGAGTAAAATCTCAACCAAGGATTGACCTGGCAAATAAGGCAGTCATGAAAGAAAGAGAAAAAAAGGATGAAAGTAGATCCGCAACTGATTCCCAGGACTGACACAATCATGTACATTATCACAAAAATACTCTTCATACGATGAGAAAAAAACAATCCCTGGACGAAATAATCCAACTAAACACATAATTTGTGCTATTGTTCATTTGCTCTGCATGCTGGCATGTTGTGATTATGTTTAGAACTCATCGTGACGGGTTAGAGCATCCCCAAAGTCTGTTGCCTGGCTACCAACAAACACATCATATTTGTTGAGTATTTCCTCCTTGGTCAAGACACCATCCTGAAAACAAAAGATCCATGTTTTTTAACTGAAGAAAAATATTTTAAAATATTTCTATTTTTTTTTTTTAAAGAAATTTTTTTGTTACCCAAAACAATATTTCAACTATACATGTGAGGCATACTGCTGATGAAATGTAACTCTAAAAAGATTTTATCTGTTTTTGTACTTTTTTCTTTTTTGTCACATCACACCGACACAATTTACAGTCAGGGACGACCAATTAGTTATCGATGTAGGGAGACCCCAATATCACTGGGGCACTGCAGGCTAGCAGGAAAACTTCCTCACATGAAAACTTTTTCCCACGACCGGGACTTGTAGACAAGCAGTGAGTGCTGATGAGTTACAAGTATGCGACTCTAACTGGACGCCCTCCCTCATATTTTATATCCAAGGATACCTCTTCCACTAGTGGAAATCTGCTTGTATGGCATTTTTTTTATTTATTAGGTCCCTTGTAACTGCAATTTGATGATTTGTATTTAGTTTCATTATATGGCAATCTACAAAACTACCCAACTAAGGCAAAAGTTATTGCCTTGACAAAAAGACTAGAATAATAACAAGTAAAAACACTTGAGTAATAGCGAGACATAATTCTTTTATCTCATATAAAACATCTAATTAAGGTAAGGTATCTTAACAATGTCCTTCAAAATTGAGGAGGAATATGTTAGAATACAAACTTATTTTGTAATACATGTAGACAGGGTTAAGATAATTTCAAGGTATGAAGAAAACAAAAGACCATACCCAATAATTTTGACCATTCATACCACATTTGGCAATTTCTCAGTCTTGAGAAGAGTAAAATTTAATACAGGGAGTGAAAAAGCTAAAGTTTATTGCAAATTACATGCTTTTATATTATTGGCAGTAAGTTATATGCCATGGTGTTAATGCATGACAAAAGATAATTGCATTGTTTCTACATCTGATATTTTTAAAGCAGTTAATAAGCTAAAAGTTAATTCAACCTTGGTCTCAAAAACATGGTTGAAGCAGTATTAAGCTTTATATAAAAAGCATGGCAAACTAAATAAAATGCAAGTATGAAACTTGTACTGGCTATATTCTGTAAACAGAATAAAATTTTGAGTTAGTTAAAAAATAAAAATGACAGAAAAGTAAGTGGTAATAAACTTGATTCTTGCATCATGTATGAATAAAGACTAAAAGTAGATTGCAGAATTTTACGACAGATACATGTATAAAAGTGAATTGCAAGTAATTGGGAAATATTTTATTTAGAAACAATCCAAAAGTTGAACTTTTTTTTTTCTTTGATGGCCTTTGATTATTTATTTAACTTTACCAGTTGAGAGATGTTTTTGTGTCTTTGCACCATGAGAGAATGGACAAGAAACATGTTTGTTTTTGTGAAGCTCACACACAACAATGATCATATAGGCGACGTCCAACTAATTATTGGTAAAGACCCCAGACGATTTGACAGAACCCCTGGTGCACCACAGGTTAGCTGGAAAACCTCCCCACATTAAAGTTCTTGCCCGACCAGGACTTGAACTCACATGGCGAGGGGTCAAAAAGTTACAAGTCAGAGACTCTTACGGCTTGGCCAATGGCAATCTCAGAAATAATGTTTAAAGCAAAATCACAAATACACTGCAGGTGAGTTGAGAAGCTATCTATCTGTTTAAATAGGTCTCAGTCTAAGATTAATCAGTCACAAGACTGGCCTGTCTAAATAATTATTGAAATTGAAATACACTCTACAAAAAGTTCAAATGATTAAAATAACAAGGTGAAGAATTAACTTTGCAAAAGTTGAGTCCTCAATGATGCATAAAACAAAATCCAAATTTTCATAAATGCCCCTTTACCATAATATAACCACACCTCAAATCAAGCCCACTCAAATACTAACTAAATCATACATCTATTATGGAGCAAAATAAAAAAATATATATTTCAAACAACTCCTATATAGGCACTAAGAAACTACAAACTAATATAGGAACCATATCATAAATTTCTAAGTTGAAGAAATAATATGATTTTCCACAAACACTGATACCAAAGCCACGAGGAACAAAATCAAACATTCCTTATGAAGTAAATTGAAGTAAATAAACTAAGCTTTTATGAGTCGTCACAGAGGTACCGATGGAGGGATGATAAAAGTATCATTAAGACAAACCTTATCTGCATCACTTTCATATATTAAATGCTTAGCTTCGGCCTGGGAATGGTCATAATTAGGGGGTAGAATCCAGTGTTTCACTTCATCCTTGTCCATTTTTTTGTCGCCGTTCTGATCACGGAATGAGCTAAACTGAGTGCGCTCGTTTTTAACCCATTCCGGTTCCTCCTCATCTTTGTTTGGCCACATATCACCTAAAAATATGTTGAAAAGTTTGAAAATTAATTAACTGTTGAATTGATACAGTTGTCAGATTGAAATATTCTTTGTTTAAAAAACAACAGCATTTGGATTGTGGAGAGATTTTTTCTTCTGCACGATCTAAGTGTTTTTGTGCAGAGCAAAGTATCCCTTTCAATCAAAGACACTTAATTGAGTTGAGTCATCTTTTCTGAGCATACTTTCTTATTTGACAATTTTGTTATATATATATTTTTCTATTTTATTGAAATTTCATCTTAAAAACACAGATTATCAAACAGTCATTGCCTACTGCAAATTCTGCTGAAACCCCATTGAGTGGAAATTATCTCATTTTCTCTATACATTCAGAGAACTGGCAAATCAGAAAATATACTTGAAAAGATTTTGATCTCATAATTTCTGCATCTCTTTGTACACTACGCCAACCTGATCTTCGTCACAGGATCGGACAAGGTGAGCCGCCTCTGACTTGCTTGTATCATAATCCTGGGGCATGACCCATTCTCGCACCTCCTCTATGTCTAGCTTCTTATCATGATTGCGATCACGATAATTCTGAAACTGTAGTCTCTCAGACTCAACCCACTCTGGAGGGTGGGAACCTTTTCCTTGAGGATTGTCGTCCTCATCATCGTTTTCTTCATCATCATCTTCCTCATCATTGTCATAAATGTCAGCTACAGAGTTATTAAACACATATTTAACTTAATTTCATTTTTGTGCAAAGTCATACTTATTCAATACACAAGTTTAACCATATTTGATCAAACGCAAATTTATACTGGTTAACCAATGGCTTGCTAAGCACATATTTATGACTTTGGTAAATAGCGTAGATCCAGATCAGCCAGCTCTCTGCTTGGAACTGTCCGACCACAATCTCTAGCAATATGTTCAGGCAACTTTGCATATCAATTTAAGATAACTAAGAAGAAGACAACTAAGAACTAGTCTGGTTCAATAACAAATGTAGCAAGCTAAGTGTTAAAAAAGAAAAATAGAACATCCAAGAATAGAAATCATCACAGGTCAGCTAAAGCACTTTAAAGTTTAAGCACAAAGTTTATACTTACTTATTTTATCATTATATTTTCTCTTCTTATGTCAACAATAAAATTTTATATTAGTTTTAACACAAAGCTTCGAGGTACATTGGAAAAAAAATTGGGGGCAAATATGAAAAAAATATGACTGTGGTAAGTATGAGAACAAATAATCAGTTTTATGTCACAGATAAGTATGACTATACAGGGACATAATCATATAAAAAATAACTGCACAAAATAGAATAGTAGAAAATAAGTGTAAAAGAAAATCCATGTATTCACTTTTGCTGTAGTATTTCTAAGATAATAGGAAATGTCACTGGAATGGATACATGTCCCAGAAGAAATTGTCATAAATGACCTTAAAAATAAAATAAAATTATAAAATAGTTTTCTACCTTTATGAAAATTTTGCATTAATTTTTGCATAAAGTCATACTTTAGTCGAAGTAAAGTTGATTTTGAACACTACCTCAATTGGTAGACAGTAAAAATCATTAAATAAATCACTGTTAATGTTCTTTCTTTCCAAATCTAGGTATAAATAAGCACTATGGGGAGTTCTGCTAAAAATAGATACCAACGCCAGAGCGGATTTTTCAGATGATATAACTTAATCTCAAAAGTAAGTGGACGCATGGTTTCAATAGTTTAAAACAAGGCCAACTCTGCACCATGGCACAGATGGGAATGACATGTTTGTAATAATGAGTCAAGTGTTATTTTTCACTTTTCACATAGATGCAGGATATCCATAAGCAGCATTCATGGGATCTTTTCAGGTAACAATAATTTGTTTGCATGTCTGATGGAAAAAACTGTCGGACACCAAGTTATAGTACTTGCATGTAACACTAACCTGAGCATCACAATGATGCCCACATACAAGAGAGTGAAACAGCTTCTTTCATATTTTTTTAAATACATCACAGCGACCAATGGTCATTACAGCAATCTCTGGCTATCTTGGTGGAGAAAGATCCCAGGCAAAGGTCTGTGTAGAATTCTGACACACTGCAGGTCAGCTGGAAGACCTCTAATGAAAGTTCTTGCCCCAACCAGGACTCAAACCCATAAGTTGAGAGACTCAGAGCAGTGATATGTTGGTGGCTCTACCAATATGACACAGGCACCCCTTCGCCTTCATAGAATGGTCAAGCTTAAAATGGGTATTCCGTAACTTTTGGCTACAACCATTACATACTGCACTTTTAAAGCAATTTCACAGAGAAAATAATAAAACTAAATTAATATGTAAGTACCAATATACTCTTCCTCACTAATGAACCCATCTTTGTCCTTGTCAATGTCTTCCATAGTTTCCTGTGGGAATTGAGAAAACAATCATAGGACATAAATTAATACAGTTGTCAAGAGTCTATATAACATTATCAATGTGTTTTATCTAATAACATGGCTAAAAGGATAAAGACAAATACCTTGTTTATCTGGCCAATTTATCTAAAATGTTTTGATGATGTTTTTGTTGCACAAACACAATAATAGTCATATTGGCAACGCCCAGTTAATTAATGGTGGAGGAAATCCTTAGCCATCTGAATTATAATAAAGACAAAATACTTAAGTCAAGGCAAAGAATACAACTTAATCAGTGTTAGTTCAAACTTTTTTTTAAAGATTTTAAATGAAAGTAGTCAGATTGAATAAATAGCTTATTTCCAATTAGGAAAGGCTCCTCACCATGACAACAATGTCTTTCATGTGTTCGTACTCCTCAGGGTGTAGGAAGGCTGCAAACTCCTCCTTGCTGAGTCCTGAGTCCCGGTCCTGGTTGGCCTGTTCAAACTTGCGCTTGTCTCTGGTCACCATTTCACTGAATTGTTCATCCTCATCAGGCTCTATGAGGTACAACTTTCATTACTTTTGCATGTGTTCAATACCTCTTTGGAACATATTATAATCATTATAGCAACGTTCAGCTATTTTGGTAGAGCAAAACCCAAGACTTAAGTCTGGGTAGAACCACATGTGCACTGCAGCTGGAACACCTTCTAATACCAAATCTTTCGCTCCAACAGAGAGTCGAAAACACGCGGTGAATGGCTAAGCAGTCAGAGAAGTTACAAGTCGGCCACTTTACAACTACTCTACTGTCACCAAAATATATTTCCATCAGTGATAAAGGTGACTGGGCATTTTGTGATATTACCAATGTCAGTTTTTCCTGACTTATGCAATGGCCATGACAATGGTACATTGAAAAACAAGAGCAGTACAGTCTTTACTAAAACAGCTATGGGATGTGCCACTGTCTTTATGACAAAGACACTAAAGACTGCTCGCAGTATTAGCAAATAAATTTACCAACACAATAATTCATCAAGCAATCATAAGCCAAACCACTTAATCCAATCACTGCCATATGTATGTGCTACCTATAAGCCAGGGAATATACGGGTATGCTGTCAGTCTACTGCTCTGCCACTATACTGACATAATCTTATTTTTCAGAGTACCCATTGGTATTATAAAGCTAACTTTTGTTAAATCTCTTATTGCGTGTGCATTTTATAACGTAGTTCCCCTCACACATCTGGGCTCATTACAGTGTAATTATCAATTACAAAAAAGGTGTAGGCTTATCACATATTTCTCACTGCCTAATCTCCAATATACAGTCAAACCTGACCATACGACCACTCCTAACCGGCGACCACCTGCTCTATGCGACCACTTCAAAGCCGCCCGATCATATTTGTTCTGTAATTGTAATGTAATTAGCGCCCACCTTTGATCTGCGTCCAGCGACCGCACATAAACATGTCAAACATGCTTTAATTATACCCTAATAGGCGACCTCGTTAATCCACTCACACATTAGTTACGACCACACAATAAACAATTAATTTACACGTTTGCTCTTCTATGCTAATCACTGCAATCGGCCGTGTCAAACTGGGAAATTACGTAATGTCACTGGGTCGATGTACACATCAAGCCCGCGCTAGATTCACACCTAATCGAGTGTGCCCTATTACCCCTCGTATTGACACTTATTGACCATGTTACGACTTCGGTTTCTTTAAAAGTAATTCAAAGTTACGTTAGTATGAATTACGATAATTGATTTGCTAAAAACTTAAAATATACAATTATAAAGCGTAAACTGCAATTGGATACAGTAATGTAATGGAATATCTGGAACAGTTGTCCTTTGTTGCATTACGCAACAACATGTCTAAACGAACGTGCCTTACAACAGACGATCGTGTCCAAGTTGTCAAACTTTTGAACAATGGGAAAAGTTGTCGTGCTGTTGCATCTGAGCTTGGTGTCGGAAAAACGCAGATTCAGAAGATTGCAAAACGAAAACGTGAAATAGTGGACGAATATGAACATGGAAATTCGACAGTGAAACGAGTTAAACGTTCAACTCAAAATGACTCGCTGAACGACTTATGTTATCATTAGTTTTTGGATTCGACCGGACGTCAAGTGCCAGTGTCACATTCTAATTGACATGCGAATGACATCATCTGTGAAACAAACTACCATTCATAATTATTTCAGTGCTAAGTGATGATTTTAGAACTGTTGTTTGCAATTTGATAACATGTAAATTGTAGTGTATATACTTTAATTACATACTAATTTATTACAAGACGACAGAGGATTTAGCACAAAATACAAACTGACTGTGAAAATCAGGAGGAATGTACACAATACAAAATGCACAAACATAATATTTGATAAACATACATGTATTTATGTGCTGATTTATTTATTTTTATAGACATTAGTTGACCTTTACATGCCTAACTGTTCTGTTACACTAATAAAATATATTGATGTTATTGCTTTCTCTACTCCTTGCTTATACAACACAATTTGTAAATTTCAAGAGTGGTTCTCACAAAAAGTAACCATGCTGCATTAAGAGACCACCTGTCTTAAGAGACCACTTTTGCCCTGTCCCGAAGGTGGTCTTTTAATACAGGTTTGACTGTATCTTATATATCCACCACTTACATATCAACAATGTTGTGGTGTATTTCTATGGCATGCCAGTGCCATTTGTTGCATTAAAAAAGAAAAGCTACACAAATCATGTGTTATAATTAAATTTAACCAATTGATTGGAAAATATTTATGCATGTTTAAAATTTGAACATTGTCAGCAACACAATCACACAACAAACTGAAAAGCTCTGGGTTCTGGACTTTCTATCCAGAGCACATCTCATGAAGAAACAGTGACAGAGCAGTAAACAGGTTAAATCTATGACTTAAATATGAAAATGTCTAAACAGAGACTACAGTCCAATGTTTATGAAAACAAGAGGATACTATAATTTATATGTTGCTACAAATTTCAAATGCTGCTATGAGAGCTTCTCTTTAGTGAGTCCCATCAGGTCAAACTAAACACTGTATGTTTGAGTGTTATGGAGTGATAAATTCTGTTCAAGCCATGCTGTAGGCTTACTAAATAACCTGCTGAATATAAAACTCAATGAATTGTGAGCAAATGAAGTTTAGCAGAACTTAGAACTTCATTAAAAATTACTTAATTAAGATACTTATTTTCTTAAGATAAGGTGTAAAAGAAGGTCTTACAAACTTCTCTGTCCCTACCATGTTCATATCCGAAAGTACGCTTCCTGTAGGACTCCCAGGTAACTTTGTTGTCATCACCTTTGTCATGATCTGCCCACATTCTTTCTGTGTCTTCCATCACATACTTTTTCTGCACATACTGAATCCACTGTTGAAGCTCATCTTCAGTTACTTTTCCATCTTTGTTTTTATCAATCTTGTCCACAATATACCTGCAAGACATTTAGGAGTGGTTATTGTTGTCAAGATTATAAAATGAGATAACTGTAGTAAATGAAACTGGCTTATTAAAGGTAGTATCGGATAGTTTGCCTATGTCAAGTGCACGTAACAATATTTTCCCACTGTTTTAAAGGCATTATTTCTGAATGAACTCATACTTAAGTCTAAGTAAAGCCGATTTGGAACATAACCATATTATTAAACAGTACACATGGCGATAAAATATTCTAAATTTTTGTCCTTTCTTAATAAATAAATATGCAAGATGGTGATCTCTTAGAAAAGTAGACCTCAGAGCGGAGTACCTTGATAACTATAAAATGTCTCAAAAGTCAGTTGTTACGTGGTTTCTTGGTTTAAAAATAGCTGCCAGTTATCACATGGTTTTCTTGGTTTAAAAATAGCTAACTATGCAGCGAGGCTCAGATAGGAAATACCTGTTTGCAGTGACAAGTAGGGATTTATGCTGTACTGTCCATGCATATCTAGGACATCATTGAACAGAATTTTGCAGGACCTTTTTCCAGGTGACAATGACTTACTTGGTCATTTGAGAAAAAAATATTTGGTCCAAACTGTTTGATACCACCATTAATGGCAAAACACAAGCAAAAATAATTCTTAAAACACTAGCTACATGTATGCAAATGTAAATTTGTGTTAGAACAGACAATACTGCACCCAGTATTCTACTAATTTATCTTAAATATATTTTGAAGTAATTTTTCCACCTACATTCAATGTAAATGCAAGACTAACAGTTGAGATAAACCTTAACAAAAACACTAGACTATGTCAGAACCTCAGAACCCTTTTTTTCTACTTGTTGTAATGTCTTAGCATGCCATTAAACAAAAGGCCAAACATGGTATTATTGTCTTCTAACCAAATAACAAATGGTGGACAACACAAATTTACTTCACAAATAACCGATCCCAAACAATTACTTCTGATTAGACATGGGCAACCATTTCTTTGTCTTGGAAATATATTGCAGTGATGTATTAGGTTTATTTTAGCGACGTCCAGCTATTTTTGTAGCAGAAGACCCCAAACAAAAGTCTTGATAGAATCAGCGGTGCATCACCGATCAGCTGAAAGACCTTCCCACATTAAGATTTTCATCCTGAACAGAACTCGTGCCCACACGGTGATAGAGGCTGAACAGTCAGAGGAGTTACTAGATTTCATCTCAATCACTACGCCATAGGCACTCCCCTATTTCATCTTAATGATATAAAGTTTCAAATGACGTGCTATTTTGAAGATATGTAGGCAGTAATTTTGTTGTTTAAAAAATTGTCATAGCCACTTTGGACTTACCCTAAGCGTTCCTTACTCTCTTCAGGTGAAAGGTCATCAAACTCTCTTGCCTCCTTCTCCCCAAGGAATGCATCATGGTCATAATCTTCATTGTGTTCTCCCTCAACTTCATGCTGCTTATCACTGAGTTTCTGCAGTAATTATTGGGTACTATAATAAATTTCTGCTTTCTTGATTGTAAAATAATTCTGTTCAATACATTAAACAGACAAAATGAAAAGTTCCCAATTTACCAATCAGGTCTGATACCTCAAACCAAGATAACTCTGTAAGCCAGTGTTCTACCCAGACCATTATTGCCCATTGCATGTAACTTGCCTTCACTCCAGAATGCTGTTTTCTGACATGCCATAATGGCACCCGATCATGTGTGGCTAGAATTATAGTTGCACTAAACTTCTGCAAACATTAGGCTAAACAATATTGTTTGTTTGGTTGATTGTCCCAACTAAAGAATTTTAAGTTATTTAGAGTCAGTATCCACTGGAAGCAGACATAATATTGGCTTCACTATGCATAGCATGTCTTAAACATGTGGCATGATAATATATCCAATCATATTATCCTGACACCAGGCAGACCAGTTGTGGAACTACAATTATTTACTTGAGCATGAGCAAGGCAGTTACACCACCATCATTAATAGTTTGTCATGACCTATTTTTTTACTAGAGGTCCAAAGTCCCTGAGACAATGCTCAATCAATTGCACATCAGTTCTTAACAACTTTGACTACAACAAATTTTATCAAACAACTCAACATTATAGGTAATAAAGTAATAAAATTTCATTAAAAATATTAAGTTGTTTACTTACTTGTTCATGTACTCTTTCTTGCTTGGGAGGTAGACCTAAAACGCAGCTACTCGTCAAAATGACCAATGCCAAGCTAGCTGATTTCACCTTCATCTTGTTATGTATATCTAAAATAGACCAAAATAAATGTCACAGTTTGAAAATCAATACTGACTGTAGCAAACATGCTGACTCCTGAGCTCTCTGCTCATTCCGTAGAGCACCTGATTCTGGAGCAGGAGGTCGTGAGTTCAAACCCCATCCTGGATAAAAAGTTTTTGCAGCTTGGTTTACGTTAATGATTAATGGTGTCAGAAGTGGTTCTTAAGAGAACTTTTGGAAGCATTACAGGCTATACTCTGTTAAGAACATTGTTACAGGTGATGCCTGGCTCCAGTAAGTTTAAAGAGAAGGGGTGTGTGTGTGTGTGCAGTGAATTCGGTCTTCCCTGAGCTGATTGCCTGGGTAGCTCAATTTGTAGAGCATTTGAATTTGGAGAAATAGGTTGTGGGTTCAAACCCTATCCTGGTCAAGAAGGTTTTTGCATTTCGTTTTCTAATGAGTACTTCATGTTACACAACTATACAAAAACATCATACACTGAGTTACTCAAACAAGTAAAAGTTTCGTTTGATGTTGTGCGTTTAATGTACTATTTTGATTACACACACACACACACATATATATATATATATATATATATATATATATATATAAATATATATATATATATATATATATATATATATATATATATATAATTTAAATATATTATAAATCCTATATTATTTTTTATAGCAAAATATGTGTTTTTCTTCAATAACTCACGATACACATAAAAACAACAACAAACAAACAAACAACAAACAAAGACAAAATGAAATCCGTTGCATAAACAACATAAATAACAAAAAAGTTGACTACACACATTATTTTTTATCGTAATTATTAATAATATTATTACTAGTTCATTATCAATTTCAATTTTTCGACGATTTCATTAAGTGATCTACAAGAAAAATGTCACTTACATTCTACTCAAAGTAGGGTTAAAACAAAAGTATGTCAATCATTCGACTTAATTTGACAGAAATCACGTACTTCAGCTAAGAGCGTTTATTTAACACAGATCAAAAAGAGCCGACAAGTTGTAAAATGTTCGACTTACTTACGCTTTTTTCTGAGTAGTCGTCAATTTAAACAAATTGTCCACTTAGTCCGAAGACTACGCAAGTCGTGTGAATGGAAATCTATTAGATAGGCACTAATAATACGGCCAAACAAGTTACTGATGCTGCGATATACAATCCAAACGAATGGCATCAAAGTATATAGGTGCTTAATTTCAGGGTAACCAGTCGGATTGGAGCATTCGCCTCACGTGGTTTGGCTAAACCAATCAACTTTCGTCTACGTGGAACCGGAAGTGAGTTGTCAAAATTTGCGGGAAATGCTGTCTGCCTCTTGCGTAGTGTTGCCTGCGTGGCAATGAAACTTGATATGCCCGGCATCTATCGTATGGGGCTGAAGCATCTAGAGGTAGCAACAAGATGAAATACCCTCCTTTGTTGTGAAAGCGAACGAGCCTTCATAGTAATAACCTAGAAATAACACTACAGGCACAGCATAATATTGTGTGAATTCATGCTCGTCGAAAACGCGAAGTTTAAAAATGATAAAGTTTTATAAATATTCATGTCTTTAATATAACCATAGATCTACGCTGCCCACTGATTATAGTTAATTTGGAACTTTTACAATATTCATTAAACATATGTTAAATCTGGATAAAGATACATTGGAATAGTAGGTCAATGAGTTTTGATAAAATTATTGAGTCTTTGATATATAGTAAAAGCTCGATATTCTATTAACATGAGCGAAGATAATGAAACATATACACAGGGAGGAATTGGACGCATTGATGACACAAGTGATACCCTTTTTGAATAGAAAATAGTTCAGTCAATTCAATGCAGATCTGTATAGCTCTAATTAAATAGATCTTGAAAAAATGTTGCGTTATCGTACAGGTTTATAATACACTACTGTCAAATATAAGTGAAATTCAATAAATGTTTCTAATTTTAGAAATACAACATTATAACAACGCATTTGTAGTCTGGGGAGAGATTGCATCAGATTGACTGTTGCTTATTTAATGATGGTAGGCTTATACATGACGCTTAGCCCCGCCCATTGCCCGACCGAAGGATCTAGAGCTGATAAGCCCCCATATAATGTAATATTACATCAGACAACCGGGCCCCAGACACCGTACTGCAATAAGAACCAACGATGTTTTTCATTGCTGTCTGTTTGAGCACATGTGTACATATTTAACAGGGCACCTCTGGAGAACATTTCACGATTGGATTTAGGAAGCGCGGTTGATTTTATAATGGCTATGCATACTATTAAAGAGTTGTCAAATAGTTTTATTTCAAAGCTTTTTTCCAAGACATTTTGGGCGTTAATACATGCTTACTCGTCTTTTCCTCTCTGTAGCACAGAACATGTGACACTAATACCACTAGTACTATAAAGATGCGGCACGCCTTAAAATGTTAAACATTAAATTCCCCCGACCCCCGCTAGATCCGTCCATGTCAGTACACACAGTCGCCCATGACCTCGCGGTTAGAGCCGTCGACTTTGTTACTCCGGCGTTTGAATCCCGATCGGGACAGAACTTTATGTGGGAGGTAAACCTACCAGCTGACCAGAGGTGTAATTTTACCAGTTCTTTATTTATTTAATATATTTTAAGTACTTTATATATTTCAAGTATGTGTCTGTAATTTTAGACCCACCACCATTCAACTACTTAGCAATTGTTTGATTCGGCCAGGACCACAGCGTACGTATGTGAATATCTCTAAATGAGCGAGCACCAGAAATGCTAACGCAGAAACCTTGTGGAAATATAGCAGCCAAACAGAGCCATTTCCTGCATTTCAAAAGCTGCTGCAAAACTTTTTCTTTGAGTCAAACTGATTGTATTCTCGGCGAAAAAGATACTAGTAAGATATAATCATTTTTTCATGGGGTGAAGGGAGAGGTCAAACTGAAAAAGAGAACCATAGGCTCGAGTAGTTGTTAGCGGGTCTGGAGACATGCTCGCAAAGAAAATGTTGACATCTAGAACCATAATAGTGTCATTTACTGCATTTCAGATGTCTGACAGATCTTCATAGAACGTATTTTTTACACAATTTAATATAAGTACGTTTTTAATACATTTTAGGAGGAAATAGGTGCTTACTTTATTTACCTGTAACACTGGACACATGTTATGGTAAACATACCTCCATGAAAGGTGTTTTTTTTTTAATTCCAGGGGGCGGGGATGGGGTGGGTGGGGGTGTAACTCCCTAGCCCATTCCTGTTTGCAACCCCTTTATACCTTCGCGTTTGTAACTCCTTAGCATCTCCCCATTTGTAACTCCTTAGCATCTTCGTGTTTGTAATTTCTTTGACTCTCAATATTTGTAAATCATTCGCATCTCCCCGTTGGTAACTCCTTTGTATCTCCCCTTTTGTAACTCCTTAGCTTCTCCCCGTTAATAGCTCCTTATTATCTCCACGTTAATAGCTCCTTATTATCTCCACGTTAATAGCTCTTTATTATCTTCCCGTTAATAGCTCCTTGTTATCTCCCCGTTCGCAGCTCATTAGCATCTCCCCGTTTGTTAATCCTTAGTATCCCCCCACCCCATTTGTAACTCCTTAGTCCCTCCCCGACTGTAACTTGTAACTTCTAGCCTCTCCTTGTCTGTAACTCCCTAGCCTCTGCCCGTTTGCAACTCCCTAGCGTCTCCCCGTTTTGTAAATCCTTAGCCCTTGCCTGTTTGTAACACCGTAATAGCTCACCGTTTGTTATTCCTTAGCCTTCCCCGTTTTTAACTTATTGTCTACTCCCCGTCTGTAACGCCTTAGTCTCCTCCCGTTTGTAATGCGTATGCCTCTTTTCGTTTATAACCCATTTCTAACCAACTCGGGTAAGATATGTCATCTACCGAAATACATTTTAAATTGAAAAAATAAATATTTGCGCTTACAGTGTTAAGCTCTCCAAGGGAGATAATGCTGCACATTTTTGCGACAAGAGAAGTTTTCCCCCTTCGTTCCAGCAAGTTCGAATGAATTGCTGTGTTGTTTGACAAATGGTTGGTATATTTGCGTTTGCACAGTGTCCAGAGTTACGAGAAAGCTGAATTTCTGAAGCACGAACGATTAGCCACGCATGAATACGAACTCAGTGTATTTTAGTCGCGCCTGGTAATACTTATAAACAGTTATTTTCGGTCTTACTAGTTAAAATGCAATCATATTTAAAGTGTTGTATATTTTATATGATAGTGTTTCTAATCGGATGTTAGTGACTCAGTTGTAGTTGTTTTTGTAGCCGATGACTTGCCTGCTTTCCAGTGCGTTGTGCAATCGATTTACTACGTAATAATTTGAAATTACCATTAATTGCACACCTGTAATCGCTTACGGGATAAAACTTACATCACCCAAACTTCTATCGCACTGCCTGCCATTCCAACCGTCTGTCCTTGCGTCCGTCCGTCCAGTCCTATTTACGTTGTTTCAGCAATTTCTACTATATTATTTGCAGAACTTTAATCAAACTTCGCAATCTTACAGTTCTACTCACTAAGGCGTGTCACGCATACCACGTTCAAGTGCAATCATTTAGGCAAGACTATAAGGCCGAAAGACATGTGCTCACAAATTGTTTACTGTCCAGCGGAAGATAATTATATGCAGGGGTAGATCCGGGATTTTTGTTCGGGGTGTTGGGTTGGGTCCTAATCGAACGTGCACCAGAGGTGCTGACCGTGTTTTATTTCTGGGCTCAGAAGGCAGGCTGCCCTAGAAAACTTAGAAATCTAGCAGCCAGATAGAGTTATTTCCCGCATTTCAGAAGCTGCTCGAAACTTTATTTGATTCCAAATGTTCTATCTTGATATCTTGTAGGTTATATTTAATGGAATTCAAGCGTGGAAAACCACCCCCTAGTGCACACCTTTTAGAACAAAACTAACTTGTCTGACAAAGTGCGCGTACTCGGATTATTTCTCCTTGCTAAATATATTATGCGTTTTTACACAAATAGTTTAACTTCAGTGTTCGGTGTTTTCAAGACATTTTAGGCCTTTATACGTGCTTACTCGTCTTATCTGTAGCACTTGTCACATATGTGACAATAATACCACTAGTGTCATAAAGATGTGAAGTGTTTAAAAATACCTTCATGGAATATATTTTTAGACAATTTCAGTTGGGGGGTGGGTGAGGGCGGTTTCGGAACCCCACGCTAGATCCGCCTATGATCTGTGTATGACTACACGAACAGTGTGTTGAATCATTACATATATACCAGGTTGTGAAAAAAAAACTATAAATACAAACGCACATGGGAAGGGAAGGAACAAATTCTCCATGCAGTAATCATATCCCATTATTCTGAATCAGTTAAATATTGCGGTACTTGCCTAGTCTCGTAGCTACGTCAACAGAGGAGAATCCACGCCAGTATGCCAAAGACACGAGGTTTTGAAACATGGAGACGTGTTACATAATATGGGTCCAAATTACTGTAAACTTCAGGTCGCACCAATATAAAAGACCTACAAGATTTATTATATAATATATGCATAACTCATTTTATGTCTTTTTTTGAAAAAAAACTTCAAGTTTACAATTTAGTCATTCGCAAATGCAGTCTAAATTATTATTTTTGTCAATCACGTTAAAATATACCAATAAATAGTAACCTTGTAATACTTGAGTGTGAGTTTGTACGACACTCCGCGAGTGTTAAATCACAGATTTTGTTCTGTTACGAAATGCGTTTCCCATCTTTAGACCTTTCATCCATAACGCCACAATTTTAGTACGATCTACATGTTCTTAAAATGAAGCGCCCGTGGCTGAGCGGTTAGAGTGGCCGACTTGTAACTCCTCAGCCCCTCACCCCATGGGCTCGAGTCCCAGTCCGGGCGAGAACTTTCACGTGGGGAAGTTTTCCAGCTAACCTGCAGTGTGCCCGGTTGTTCTACCCAGATATAAGTCTGGCATCTTCCTCCAACAATAAATAGCTGGACGTCGCCAACATGACCATAATTTAGTCGGTGCGATGTAACAAAACACCACCAACAACAATAACAACAAAAATAAATAAAAGGAAGAAACGCGGTTTTTTTTTTCGAGTTGAGAACCCTCTTTACTAAATTAGGTTCTCGACCATTGACGAGCTGTTAAGATATAACGCGGCAATCGCCGGCGCACCTATGATCTTCGTATGAATGCCGACGAAATTGGATCTTGAATATATGTTTACTGATCTTATTAAGTCCCTCAGACTGATGACATTAAACTTAAAATTGACCCCCGGATGAATAGTAGTTTTTATAACGTCGTACATGGGTTGCCGTAGATGGGTTGCCATCGTTTTATACGGTCATATGATGCGCTGTGGAAAGGGTTCCATCATCCTGCGAGCTTTTCTGTAAAAGGACCGTTTTAAAATATGTCTTTCCGCACGAGGTGGGAACGCTTGCAATGCAAACCAAGGGATGTTTTAACACAAATTCGGGATACAGTAAAGTCTAACTTGTTAGCGTCGTAGATACTTCTAAAGGTTATTTGGAAAATTGGAAGACCACGTTTAATACATGTTTACATTCATGTCTACATATTATTTTATTTACGACATTCTGCGGTATGGTGATGTACTTTCGTCCGGTTAAACTTACCAGAGGTGATACTACTTTTTTGGTAATAAATCTTAAACGCAGACCTGCGGCCACTTAAAGCACCGCTAACCACTCCAAAACATATACACATACTTCGTGTGCCGATCTTGCTGCCCTGATACCACTGAACAAGTATTTGTCGAGAGCCTTTTGGTTGTCATTTGGGAATGGGATTGGGATCTGCCGGCATTTTTTGCCGATACTGTGCAGCGACATTTCTATCATTATAGCACAGGGGCACTTATGAGGTGCCCAAGGACTGAACCCGGTCGGTCCATTATACTGATACCGACGAGTCAGGCGTAATGCTGTCCTTTTAGCCCCGAGCGTTAGGAGGGAAGCCACTACTACCAACTTTAAAGTCTTTGGTTTGACCCGGCCGGGGATTGAACTTACGACCTCCCAATCCGCAAGCCGACGCTCTACCACATGAGCTATTGCGGCCGGTTGTCATTTAGGTAAACGGGTGGATTACCGGTAATGAACTAAATATGTCAGTGTTTGACATTGATGTATGTGCTAAAACGTCTGAAAGTAAAATATTAATCGTTGATGTTTCGCTTTAGCATAAAGATTATGCATCATTTTAATCAACTAAAATTAAAGATTGGAAAAAAAAAGAATATTGTATATGAAAGTATTGTTGTTTTTTTGTCTTTGTCATTATTTAACACAGTTGTTTTCTTTTGTTCATGTCTAACCTATAATAAACAGTGAAGTGCTTGCTACAGTATCTTTCCGTTCTGGCGGTGTAACTCTCAGGCTGTTTCCTGTTTGAAGGAAAGTGAAGTGGGGAGTATTCACGCTACGCTATTGATAAACACATTAATAAGAATATATGACAAAGTCCTATGAGCATTTAAGTTTCGTTTTAAATATAAACATGGAATATGAAGCAATTTTTTTATTAACGGTTATATTATTACTATTTCTTAAATTTCCTTTTAACAAAAAAGAACTCAATATACTAAGAAACAAAAACATTTACTTGATATGGACATGCTTACATACTAGGACTGTCAGGATACGCCTGAAGCGTACCACGATATATTGTGGTACATATAGAGCATATTGCAATACGTACTACAATATATTGCGGAACATATAGAGCATATTGCAATACGTACCACGATATATTGCGGTACATATAGAGCATATTGCAACACGTACCACGATATATTGCGGTACATATAGAGCATATTGCAACACGTACCACGATATATTGTGGTACATACAGAGCATATTGCAATACGTACCACGATATATTGCGGTACATATAGAGCATATTGCAACACGTACCACGATATATTGCGGGACATATAGAGCATATTGCAACACGTACCACGATATATTGTGGTACATATAGAGCATATTGCAATACGTACCACGATATATTGCGGTACATAGAGAGCATTTTGCAACACGTACCACCATATATTGCGGTACATATAGAGCATATTGCAACACGTACCACGATATATTGTGGTACATATAGAGCATATTGCAACACGTACCACGATATATTGTGGTACATATAGAGCATATTGCAATACGTACCACTATATATATTGCGGTACATATAGAGCATATTGCAACACGTACCACCATATATTGCGATACATATAGAGCATATTGCAACACGTACCACGATATATTGCGGTACATATAGAGCATATTGCAACACGTACCACCATATATTGCGGTACATATAGAGCATATTGCAACACGTACCACGATATATTGTGGTACATATAGAGCATATTGCAACACGTACCACGATATATTGCGGTACATATAGAGCATATTGCAACACGTACCACGATATATTGTGGTACATATAGAGCATATTGCAATACGTACCACGATATATTGCGGTACATATAGAGCATATTGCAACACGTACCACGATATATTGCGGTACATATAGAGCATATTGCAACACATACCACGATATATTGCGGTACATATAGAGCATATTGCAATACGTACCACCATATATTGCGATACATATAGAGCATATTGTAATACGTTCCACGATATATTGTGGTACATATAGAGCATATTGCAATACGTACCACGATATATTGTGGTACATATAGAGCATATTGCAACACGTACCACCATATATTGGGGACATATATAGCATATTGCAATACGTACCACCATATATTGCGGGACATATAGAGCATATTGCAATACGTACCACAATATATTGCGGTATATATAGAGCATATTGCAATACGTACCACAATATATTGCGGGAAATATAGAGCATATTGCAACACATACCACAATATATTGCGGGAAATATAGAGCATATTGCAACACGTACCACAATATATTGCGGGAAATATAGAGCATATTGCAACACGTACCACAATATATTGTGGGACTTTAGAGCATATTGCAATACGTACCACAATATATTGCGGTACATATAGAGCATATTGCAACAAGTACCACAATATATTGCGGTACATAAAGAGCAAATTGCAATACGTACCACCATATATTGCGGAACATATAGAGCATATTGCAATACGTACCACCATATATTGTGGTACATATAGAGCATGTTGCAATACGTACCACAATATATTGCGGTACATATAGAGCATATTGTAATACGTACCACAATTTATTGCGGTACATATAGAGCATATTGCAATACGTACCACAATATATTGCGGAACATATAGAGACTATTGCAATACGTTCCACCATATATTGCGGGACATATAGAGCATATTGCAATACGTACCACAATATATTGCGGAACATATAGAGACTATTGCAATACGTTCCACCATATATTGCGGGACATATAGAGCATATTGCAATATGTACCACGATATATTGCGGTACATTACAGAGAATATTGCAATACGTACCACAATATATTGCGGGACATATAGAGCATATTGCAATACGTACCACGATATATTGCGGTACATATAGAGCATATTGCAATACGTACCACACTATATTGCGGGACATATAGAGCATATTGCAATACGTACCACAATATATTGCGGTACATATAGAGCATGTTGCAATACGTACCACAATATATTGCGGGACATATAGAGCATATTGCAATACGTACCACACTATATTGCGGTACATATAGAGCATATTGCAATACGTACCACACTATATTGCGGAACATACAGAGCCTATTGCAATACGTACCACACTATATTGCGGAACATACAGAGAATATTGCAATACGTACCACACTATATTGCGGTACATATAGAGCATATTGCAATACGTACCACAATATATTGCAGTACATATAGAGCATATTGCAATACGTACTACAATATATTGCGGAACATATAGAAAATGTTGCAATACGTACCACAATATATTGCGGAACATATAGAGAATATTGTAATACGTACCACGAGATATTGCGGTACATATAGAGCATATTGCAATACGTGCCACAATATATTGCGGTACATACTTTTATACATCCAATTATAATGAACAGAATGAACAACAAATGCACGAGTGTAATATTATATAGCATTATAAACTTTATAACAGGTAAACACAGAGATAAGAAAGTAATAGGGCAGGGTAGGGCAGGGGCAGGGTAGGGCAGGGGTAGGGGTAGGGGTAGGGGTAGGGCAGGGGCAGGGGCAGGGGCAGGGGCAGGGGCAGGGGGTAGGGGTAGGGTTAGGGGTAGGTAAGGTAGGGGTAGGGGTAGGGGTAGGGGTAGGACAGGGGCAGGGGTAGGGTAGGGGCAGGGTAGGGCAGGGGCAGGGTAGGGTAGGGCAGGGGCAGGGTAGGGCAGGGGTAGGGGTAGGGGCAGGGTTAGGTGTAGGGCAGGGGTAGGGGTAGGGTAGGGCAGGGGTAGGGCAGGGCAGGGGTAGGGTAGGGCAGGGTAGGGGTAGGGTAGGGCAGGGTTAGGCAGGGCAGGGGTAGGGGTAGGGGTAGGGGTAGGGGCAGGGCAGGGGTAGGGGTAGGGGTAGGGTAGGGGTGGGGTAGGGTAGGGCAGAGGCAGGGTAGGGGTAGGGTAGGGCAGGGGCAGGGTAGGGGTAGGGTAGGGCAGGGGTAGGGCAGGGCAGGGGTAGGGGTAGGGGTAGGGGTAGGGGTAGAGGTAGGGGTAGGGGTAGGGGTAGGGGTAGGGCAGGGCAGGGCAGGGGTAGGGCAGGGGCAGGGGTAGGGGTAGGGGTAGGGTAGGGCAGGGGTAGGGCAGTGCAGGGCTAGGGGTAGGGGGTAGGGTAGGGGGTAGCGGCAGGGGTAGGGGTAGGGCAGGGGCAGGGGCAGGGGTAGGGTAGGGTAGGGGCAGGGTAGGGGTAGGAGTAGGGTTAGGGGTAGGGCAGGGTAGGAGTAGGGGTAGGGGTAGGGGTAGGGGTAGGAGAAGGGGCAGGGGCAGGGGTAGGGGTAGGGGTAGGGGTAGGGGCAGGGGCAGGGGTAGGGGTAGGGGCAGGGGTAGGGCAGGGGCAGGGGTAGGGGTAGGGGTAGGGGCAGGGGTAGGGGTAGGAGTAGGGGTAGGGGTAGAGGAAGGGGCAGGAGCAGGGGCAAGGGCAAGGGTAGGGGTAGGGTAGGGGTAGGGGTAGGGGTAGGGGCAGGGGCAGGGCTAGGGGTAGGGGTAGGGGTAGGGGTAGGGGCAGGGACAGGGCATGGGTAGGGGTAGGGGTAGGGGCAGGGACAGGGCAGGGGTAAGGGTAGGGTAGGGGTAGGGCAGGGGCAGGGCAGGTGTAGGGGTAGGGGTAGGGGTAGGGGTAGGGGTAGGGCAGGGGCAGGGCAGGGGTAGGGGTAGGGGTAGGGGTAGGGGTAGGGGCAGGGACAGGGCAGGGGTAAGGGTAGGGGTAGGGATAGGGGCAGGGGCAGGGCAGGGTAGGGATAGGGGTAGGGGTAGGGGTAGGGGCAGGGGTATGGGTAGGGGCAGGGGTAGGGTAGGGCAGGGTAGGGGTAGGGGTAGAGGTAGGGTTGGGGGTAGGGGTAGGGTAGGGGTAGGGTAGGGCAGGGGCAGGGCAGGGGCAGGGGCAGGGGCAGGGGCAGGGCAGGGTATTGTCGACATGGAGTAATAATGGTCATATAAAGTACAGACATGAAGTTATATGGCGGTAATAACTACCTACATGAAGCTATGGGGTCGAATACTTTACCGACATATTACTGTTATGCCGTATTAATTATTGACTTGGGGATTTAGATTACCACAAATGGAGTTATTAGGCCGAATAAATAGCCGACATGGAATAATTGGCCAAAACTTACCGTATAATTACCGACTTGGAGTTATTAGTTACCGATACTTTACTTACTAGGCCGTATAAAGTGCCGACATATTAAATCGTATTTCTTGTCGATGCTGAGTTATTCGGTCGTATAACTTATCGTAATGGACTTGTTAGGCAGTATAAATAGCCGGCATGTATACGTGTTATTATTATAAGTTCGTATTATTTACCGACATGGAACTGTTCTGTCATATATATCGCCAAAATGACCGGACCTGGTAGCACAATCGGTAGAGCGTCGACTTCAGGTACGGTAGTCCCCGGGTTCGATCCTGTGTCGCGACATTGCAAAAGTCGTTAAAAATGGTAGTGGTATATCTCCCTTGCTAACACTTAATCATATATAAGGGTAGTTCCACGACTGGTTGGCCCGGTGTCAGGATAATGTGACTAGGTGTGGTATCATGCCAGGTGTTCATGACATGCTATACACAGTGAAGGCAGCTCTATATCTGCTTCAAATGATCACCATCTCCAGATAACTAAAATACTGTTGATGAGACGATAAACCCAATACACATAAACATATTGCCGACATGGAAATATTACGCACATAAATTACCGAGTTGGGGTGTACGTCTAAATTGCCAACATGGAATTAATCCGATGTAAAAATTACCGGAATTAAGTTAAATGCAATTAAATATACAAACATTGATTTACTAGTCTGCCTAAAGTCTCGACATAGATTTTATATAAAAAAAACACACATATTTGAGCGTATAAATAGCCAAATTTAAGTTAAATGTCAAATGACCTAGAAAAACATGTATAAATGCTTCACCGTTTTACTCGATCAGAATGACGGCGACATAATGTATATATTGTTTTGCCTAAAATCCTTTTCTTAAATATCCTTTTAAAGGATGTAATTTTTACAATAGAATTCTGGACTCACAATCCCGTGTAATGTTCTCGAAACCTGGCCACACTTTGTCAGGAAGTGCCAGGTTAGAGCTCTGTAAAACCGGTTTAAGCGCGCCAGTCTGTCTCTTTTGCCGACTGACCGTTCTAAGACGGAGGCTATTGGCATTTGCGCTTTTTGTTAAATGACTCATCACAGATTTGTTCTTACTGTTACCTGCTACTACTACCTCCCAGTCATTAAAAAATAAATATTTAAACAGTTTCCAGTTTGCGGAGATTCTAGGGGTTGGCTAGAAAAAGAAGTGTAAACTATTAAATATTGATATTATCGTATCACTTGTCTGAGTATAATACTTTTGTTTCGGTAAATCACATTTTCATACGACATAGACAAGTTTTTACAAGACAAAAGTACTTTTATGGTATGATGTAAGAAACATAAAACACATGTATTTATGCAATTCAGGTTGTTATTGGGGTACATCGTTACCATGTACGATAGTCCTATAAGCATTGCAACATGTACCAAACCCTGAAAAGGTACTGGACAAAAGAATTAACATGCAATAAAATGTAAAAGTAAGAACAAATCAATGATCAGTCATTTAACACAAAGAGCAAACCCGACAGTTACCGTGTAGGAACAATCAGTCGGCAATATGGACCGACTGGGGTGCTTAAACCGGTTATACAGAGCTCTAACCACGCGCTTTCTGAGGGGTTTCGCAAATACAAGGAATGAAAAGAAACCTGATCTAAAAATATAGTATACAATATAATTACAGTTATTTGTCTTTTATGAGCACAAGAGCTTTCAGTCAAGCACAATCTTCTAGAAGATACATGTATAAGGTGTTCTAGATGTTATTTTATACATGTATAAGGTGTACTAGATGTTATTTTATACACGTATAAGGTGTACTAGATGTTATTTTATACATGTATAAGGTGTACTAGATGCTATTTTATACATGTATAAGGTGTACTAGATGTTATTTTATACATACTAGATGTTATTTTATACATGTATAAGGTGTACTAGATGTTATTTTATACATGTATAAGGTGTACTAGATGTTATTTTATACATGTATAAGGTGTCCTAGATGTTATTTTATACATGTATAAGGTGTACAAGATGTTATTTTATACATACTAGATGTTATTTTATACATGTATAAGGTGTACTAGATGTTATTTTATACATGTATAAGGTGTACTAGATGTTATTTTATACATGTATAAGGTGTACTAGATGTTATTTTATACATGTATAAGGTGTACTAGATGTTATTTTATACATGTATAAGGTGTACTAGATGTTATTTTATACATGTATAAGGTGTCCTAGATGTTATTTTATACATGTATAAGGTGTACTAGATGTTATTTTATACATGTATAAGGTGTACTAGATGTTATTTTATACATGTATAAGGTGTACTAGATGTTATTTTATACATGTATAAGGTGTACTAGATGTTATTTTATACATGTATAAGGTGTACTAGATGTTATTTTTTACACGTATAAGGTGTACTAGATGTTATTTTATACATGTATAAGGTGTACTAGATGTTATTTTATACATGTATAAGGTGTACAAGATGTTATTTTATACATGTATAAGGTGTACTAGATGTTATTTTATACATGTATAAGGTATACTAGATGTTATTTTATACATGTATAAGGTGTACAAGATGTTATTTTATACATGTATAAGGTGTACTAGATGTTATTTTATACATGTATAAGGTATACAAGATGTTATTTTATACATACTAGATGTTATTTTATACATGTATAAGGTGTACTAGATGTTATTTTATACATGTATAAGGTGTACTAGATGTTATTTTATACATGTATAAGGTGTCCTAGATGTTATTTTATACATGTATAAGGTGTCCTAGATGTTATTTTATACATGTATAAGGTGTACTAGATGTTATTTTATACATGTATAAGGTGTCCTAGATGTTATTTTATACATGTATAAGGTGTCCTAGATGTTATTTTATACATGTATAAGGTGTACTAGATGTTATTTTATACATGTATAAGGTATACAAGATGTTATTTTATACATACTAGATGTTATTTTATACATGTATAAGGTGTACTAGATGTTATTTTATACATGTATAAGGTGTACTAGATGTTATTTTATACATGTATAAGGTGTCCTAGATGTTATTTTATACATGTATAAGGTGTCCTAGATGTTATTTTATACATGTATAAGGTGTACTAGATGTTATTTTATACATGTATAAGGTGTCCTAGATGTTATTTTATACATGTATAAGGTGTCCTAGATGTTATTTTATACATGTATAAGGTGTACTAGATGTTATTTTATACATGTATAAGGTGTACTAGATGTTATTTTATACATGTATAAGGTGTCCTAGATGTTATTTTATACATGTCCTATATGTCACACATTTTGTGGTGACATGGTTTCGAAAACTACGTCAGATTGGTTAACACAACATGGCTATGAAGTTAATAGAACTTTTGAAAGATAAGAAATTGCTTTTCGAAATACACGATTATTACCCTGTGTAACAAAACCTTATCTACGAAAGTATTTAAAAATACAGGTGCTGAAACAACACATTCTTAAATTGCATATAATATCATTTTGCATTGACATCTTATGATTTAATAACTTACTTCACAGCGTACAGGTCGGGATATGGTTCAGACCTTTAAGTTGTGTGAGATTTTATGACGTCAGTTGCTTATAAAGTTGAATAGGTTTTACTAGGTACTACTCCATGTATTTTGAGTCCATTATTAGAGACTGAGAACGGACAGTTATTGCAATCTATTAATTTATTGCACGTCGTTAATCTACTTTTAAACGACTTAATATATACTTTATTGATGAGTCATGATCACTTCTCTAGTCTGTGCTTATTAAACCCAATAACAGAAAAAGATTTCAAAATCAAGTGTTTTTTCGGGGTATTTATTAAAGTTTTTAAAACATGTTCACATGCTTCGTAGACAGCATTTCTTTGTTACACCATTAAGCTATTACCTATATCCCAAAACGTGGAATGTGGACATATATGCAAAAGGGTACAGGTATAATTTGTCATTATCAATATTTACAGGCGTTAAAACAACTGTATTGTTCAAATTGTGTGTGTATATATATATACATATAGTATCCGCATAGTACAGATGGTAATAAAATATTGTGTACAGCAGATCAGAGTATGAATAATTGCGCCACATGAGTAAAAGTTAATCGGGAAATGTATTTAGAGGACAGTTAATTATGAATCTGGGTGACAAAAAGCACATTTACGTAGTTCCGCTGCTGTCTTGTTTCTAATAAGTTGTACAATAATATGACTCTAATATTTGAAAATATTCAAATTCATAATAACAATGTAACATGTACTACTTTGTATGTTACTGTTGACCTGTAAACTGAATCCAAACAACCGCCCATTGCACGACATTTTCTCTTATGTCATAAATTATTATACATGATATTTTAGGGGAATTGCTTTTGTGTTTATATAAGAAATAATATTTTTATTGATCCGTTTTCAAAACCCATATAAGGACAATCAACCTTAGTAAAACTTCAGGTGACCTCCCTTATTTAAAACAAACAACAACAAAAATGTATATTTATAAACGCACGGTAAATATCATCAAACAAACGCATTGGTTGAATTGTAAACATTATGAAACTACACTATTTGCTTTTTTATATTTGTTATGGTTTTTTTTTACTAATTTTGGTTGTAGACAACTATTTATGTATGGTATTCTTACATTTTGTTGCAAAGAGTGGCAATGCACTAAAGTCTTGTTTGCTTGATGTTCCATCATATAAGCGTCTGTTTTCTATTTCATAAGAGAATGCGGTCTATAGTACAAATACATCTCAATAGGACTTCCAAAAGAAATGCTATTGCCGCACTCCAAAAACAAATAATTTAAAGCCGAAAAGGAATTGACACTCGTAGTCATTTTCATTAATGTATCTTAGTATTACAACAAAGTAAATATTCAACATTTTATTTGGCATGTTAATGTTAAATGCTGCCCCATGTATGTTGCTTTGACGTAAGAAATAACTTCATATAAAGGTCAACACAGAGATGTCTAGATAAAGCTTTGTCCATCAATATTACCTTGTAATACCAGATACATTTCAAGCAATGTATCCCCTCATTAAACATCATAACAATGGTTTAGAATGAAACATACATTAGGGTTACTACCAGGAACACTCAGAGGGTTATAGAAAAGATCTTATGAGAATTGCCTCAAATAAAAAAAATTCAACTACCACAAGACAAAGACACACAAAGTTATGATAATGCGACAAAATTACTAAACGACATTTCACAAACAGAAAAAAGGAATTAACAGTTACCGTTTTAGAACGACAAGTAGCCATAAAGACAACTGGGGTGCTTAAAACCAGGCTGATGCAGAGTTCTAACCTTGCATTTTCCGGTTTTTTTTTCCACAAACAGTGCAAATAAATGTGTCCCTTGTCACAGTGACACAACTAAAAGAAATAATAGTAAGCATATGCAAATAGAGTCAAAAACTGATCAAAAATATATCAACAAACACAATAACACTATTGATTGTTTTAATGAACTTTCAACATTTGTACAATATGTAAAGAGATAAAAGCTTCAGCAACAAAACAGGTCCTAATTGAATATAGTTTAAATTGAAACAGTCCAAGCGATAACGTATATAAAGGACAGGCTAATGATGTTATACGACAAAAATGCAGACGACATATGTCAAAATTAAAATGTACACGTTTTTTAAACACAAAGAACAAGAGATTAAAAGAAACTAATACAAAGTAACACAACAAAATATAGTAATTGTTAAGCGATAACAGGTAGAGATCCAATATTAATATTACATTAGGCCGAGGATTAAATAACAAATGACATGTTGTATTAATAAAAGCAAACACAATTCTGAAGTTATATCTATGGTGAAATCTTACGTAAAGAGCATGGAGACTGATCCAGTTGTCTCACCTTTATAATGCAAGACTGGGTAGATAGGTATATTTATACCAGAAACAAATGTGCAAAGCTTTCCTTCGATAACAGCTATATACGTATACACATGCATACAAAGTAAACAGCCCTGGGACTTCCCTGTTGATAAGAATTGGAGACGGTTGTGCGTGTATGCTTAGAAGGGTTAACCTTCACAGCTAGACAAAAAATACCAGTGAATCATCAACATGAGTTATTAAAGAATGGTTTGAGACGTCGAAATACATACACATGCGACATAGATTTTATTTGTCGATAAAAAGTAAAATATGTCATTACACCTGAGAAAAAAACACATTTGAATTCCAAATGAATTAATTATCTATACTCGATCTAACTCTAAGATGATATCAAATAGTGTGTAGATATATAAGATTTGATTTTTCCACAAAGTGTTTATATTTTATTGAGGATGAAACAAAACTTAGTAGACCCAAGTAGATCAGGTTCGAATACAATACGCTCAAAACTAATATCTATATTTGTACAGTTAAGTGAAAATAAAATTCAAAACACTTGCATTGAAAGTTGAAGTAAGATAAACAAAGATGCACTGTCTTGAATGTTTCCATCAGTGGGGGTTTTATAGGGTTGGCTGTAGTATTTACATTTATATGTTTGATTCATTGATTAATTGATTTCTTTTTATTTTGAAATTAATATCGCACAATTAGCGTTTTTTACTACATTAAAACAATAAAAATCTTTATATTTTGAATTTATTTTATTTAAAAATGTATATACAGATAATAATGAAACTGCGTCTTTCAGTGATAACATGTTTTTGCTCAATGATGGCAGCCAGGCAGTAACACTTGTTTTGTTGTTATTTTGGGATTCGTATTAACTGTCATTAAAGAGGCCAACCAAACGTGTCTTTGCATCGGTAAAATTTAACCCATGTATCACTTTGTACTCACTGCGGATTTTTTCGTAATGTTCACTAATTCGTTTCCATTCTTCAAAAGTTCCTCAAAGTAAAGGTGAGACTCGAAAACAGTCCAATCAAGAAACATCTTTTCATATCTGATGTTTCTTTTTAGTTCTTGCTGGGAAAATTCTGGATCATCATTCACCTTTTTCATTGCTTCTTGCAGTTTTGAAAACTCTGAATTGTTCATAATAAAACCGGGGCCAGCCTCTATGAACCTACCCAAAATATGAATTATATTATTTTTTTCATCAGGGGACATTTTTTCTTTCAAAAGGTTCCTTGACGGGATCATATAATTTTTCAATTGTTCATTTTCGACCGCTTGTCGCAACATCTGAATGGACATCATCAAGAGGGAACATATATTCTCCGGTTTGAAGTTTTCTGGAGACAATATCTCTACCAGCCAAAAAACAAGATTCTTTGCCAAATAGCTAGAGAAAGCTAAACATACGGGTTTTAGAGATTTATACATAATATACTTTAGCAGGATCAATAAATGCAGTTGTGTAATGTTAAATGTCTTAACAAGATAGAGTTCTCCTAGCGTGAAGCATATCCTCCAATACTTGTAATCGTCATCTGCTTGCTTAGGACCTACTGCAACCAAGTGCCAATCAAGTTTTGCAACCTCCCGTAAGGAATCTTCACTCGGCCATCCATGACATCTAGGACGAGCTAGCCATTCTTGTAAAAGTATCTTGCTCTGGAAGCGTAATGCCACTACGGAGTCGATGGAGGTCTGGGAAATAGGGTTGTAAAGGCACTGTGAAGGACCAATAATTTCTGTATCCATACCTTTAGATATAAGATTATTGAATAGGACACTAGACAAATACACACCGCCTTCATTTGTTTCTAAGCTACATTCTAAAATATCTCTAGTACCAGGCAGTCTCATCATCAATACATCTTGAATTGGAACGTTTAACTTTGTGTAGCCAGGGTATAAACCGTCCATTTCGGTGAGTAAGGGCAGTTGACACCCGTCTACAACGGCATCCTCTATATCATTTACGCATATACACCCAGGCAATACACCCATATTGTCAAAGTCACTCTCGCTGAATAATGAAATACCTTCGGCTTTGCTTCCAACGACGAAACAGTTTGATTTGTCCGTAGCTGTTGCACTTTTCTGTCTTTGCTTTATTGCCGTGTAACTGTATCCAAGGAATTCCATGGCTGCTGACATGATTAAGGAAAATGTCCTGAAAGTTTGGATGTAAGCAGGTATACTCTGGTCGTTGCTGGTAGACATTCTATAAGAAAAAGCATGCATTTAAAGTACACTTAATTGGTTGATACAAAATCTTAAAGAAAGTAGCATTGTCTGTCCTGACAGATTACCTTCAGTTTTTTTTTTTGTTCTGTTCTAATTTTCGCAAACTTAGTTTTCTGAAACAAATTTAAAAATGATCGTTGTGGTCATAAATAGTCAGGTTAAGAATCCAAAATATTAAAGACACAATAGATCAACAAATTGGAGATGAAAGTCGAGCATTATAACATCTCGACAATCGAGTCAAAATAAAATTAAAAAATAGGACTGATCTTCTTATATTTATTTACGTTCAACTGAAAACCAGTCGGCGATTATAGCATTAAATGTCAAAAAGATATTACTTACTTCGTTACTTACATAATATTTAAATCGTTAACTGTACATAGAGAATATTCTTTATAGCAAAGATGGCACACGTTTATCCTTCAAATGGGAGAAATAATTCGGCCTTCAGCGAGACAAACCTATTTTGCACGAGATAAACTAAGAATATCTCTCCTATTTACCTAAAAGTCAGTGTAGTTGGTAAAAGTAATCGGAACATATGTCTTTATCTTTATTATGATCTTATGATATTTTGACCGCAAATACAACAAGAAGCAAGTGAAAACGATAAGATTGAATTCGACGTTGTTCGCATAAATCACTGTCTGTGTCCATTAGCAATTTACATTCCTTTATTTTTTGTCTTTGAATTGAATAAAGAGTATCTGACCATTTATAAGTATTTTATCAGTTAAGTATAATGAGCTTTTTTCACTCAGATGTTTGGTTGACGAAATGACATATGCAGCAAGTCGTGCAAACGAGGAAACAAAATTAAATACAATACTATGCGTTTGATCGTTGCAGGTTTATGTTGTTGTTGTTCTTATATGCAGTTGGTTGTAAGTATTGGTTCTTTTACACATATCATTATGTTGATGTTTTTAACCAGAACTTCAGAATAGCTGCCTGCCTGCCTGCCGGTCGGTCGGTCTGTCTGTCTGTCTCTCTGTCTTTCTGTCTCTCTGTCTGTCTGTTTCTCTGTCTCTCTGTCTGTCTATCTCTCTGACTGTCTGACTGACTGACCATCCGGATTACAGATAATGCAAACAAACCACAGATAAATAAAAGGTTCAAATCTTACCTAAGTGATGTTGTCTTTTATGTACAAACAAAAAGCCCCCAAAAAGTAAGTATCTACACAGGTGTGTGATGTGTATTATATTTATCTTATCATTTAAGATCATTTACTTAAGCGAGTTTCCAGCTTTAAGTAATCACATCTCGTTAATATCTTACCTGAATGTAAAATGATTTACAATATACAAGTGGATAGAACATGGGTTTACCCCAGTCGCCACGTCATCGGTCACGTGTCTTTCTGATAACATGTGATAAATGGGGTTTTCCGTTAAAGGCGGACCTATACAACTTTAATGGTTTTGGTAAATTTGATAGAGAAATGTTTCACAATAAAGCTTTTACCGATCATGTGTGTACTGAACATGACAAGGTTTAGGTTAAGCTATGCGTACCATTACAGTTAGTGCTACTGTACTAGTTCTAACGTGCTAGTGCTAAAGTGAATGTGCCTTTATGTAAAAGTGCTACCTGAATAACGTGATCAAACCAAAGCAACTAAACTGTGAATCAAACGCTTGCCACACGCTTTAGTTCGTGTTTTTTTAAAGGTGGCATCCAACAATTTGCCTAAATCTAATATATATATATATATAACAATATCTGACCTCTCTTTGGGATATTTGTACATAATTTCTGCAGAAAAATAATGGTATGTTGTTGTTTTTCAATCAGAACCTTCAACCTTATTTAGAGCATTAATACATCAAATAATGATTGGCGCAATAGCTCCTAAAAGACAATAATATATAAGAAATCAATATTTTATAACTACAAATACAGTCTCAGTCAGGTCACATGGCTTCAAACTACACAAAGAATTGTATCCCTTCATTTCCTCAGTCAATTCTGTTATAATCGTCTTAAATAGATGTCAGTGAACCTATGTCAGTGATATTATATGTCTACCCAGACAAGCTTAATACAGCATGGGTATTTAGGTCAACTGACAGTTGGTTACTTTATTATATATAGTGATGAATATTCAGGGTGAATAGAATCTTCGTAAATCTGGTGTTTTGGAAAGCTGAAATTTACTTAAATTAAAACATCTTTCAATGTGAAACACATTCATTTTAGTGGTTTATTACAGTTGCCAAATTTCCCAACCGTTGAACATATCAATTAATTAAATAAACTTATTCGTGTACTAAAATGCAAATAGTCTTATTCTGCTACCGCTTCTTATGCATGTCTCTCTCAGTATTTCTGTCCTTCTTACTCCCGTCCCTCTGTCCATCCGTTTGTCCGTGCGTTCGTCCATCCGTCTGCCTGTCTGTCTGTATGTATCTCTGTATGTCTGTCTGAATGTCTGTATGTCCGCCCATCCATGCGTCCGTCTATGTCTGTATGTATGTCTGCCTGCCTGCCTGTCTGTCTGTCTGTCGTCTGTCTGTTTGTCTGTGTGTTTGTGTGTCTATATGTGTGTGTATGTGTTTGTGTCTGTCTGACCATCGTGACAAATAAAGCAAACTACCCGTAGATAAATAAAAAGTTCAAATCTTACATTAAGAACGTGTCCTTTATATGCAAACTAAAGGCCCGAAGAAAGTGCGTATCTATACAGGTGTTTGATTTGTATTATATTTATCTTGTCATTTAAGATCAATTACTTAATTGGGTTTCCACACTGAGTTTCCATAATCATCTGGTTAATAGCAAATCCCATCGTAAAATGAATTACAATATAGAAGTAGAAAAATACATGTGTATCCAGTCTCTAAGTCATCGGTCACGTGTCTTTCAGATAACGATGTGATAAGAGGTTTTTCGTTAAAGGCGGGCTTATACAACTTTAATTCAACTTGAGTATGACGTCATTAACTTGTTCTTATTATACGTCACCGCTTGGGCTGTTTTATTACAAACTATTTCAATAAGCCCATGAAGAAATTGCTTGGTTTGTCTGAAGGCATTATCAATATAAGTCACCATGGCAAACCGACAAAATTGAAACAACTCTATTGTTAGTGACTGAGGAGTTCAAGGTATTTTAAAACTTGCTGCTTACACTTTAAGAGTCAGCTGATGATAAAATCAGCAAACTGAAGACAAGACACGTCTTAAGCTGTCAACATTTCAGACCTTTGACCATGCAGGGAAGCTCAGAGATACAAAATGAGCACAATTCTTAAGGGCAGTTAAGACATATTAACAAGATAACTACCATGATGGGAACAACGAACAAAACAGAGAAAAGGTAACTTGCTCTTACAAAGATTCAGAAAGCAGAGGTGCTAGGTCTGCCTAAATTACATTTGATGGAGGATTGACCAAGTGGTATGAACCTGGACGGCGCCCCTTACATGGTACGAACGTTGACGATACGATCAACTTTAGCTTAGCTGAGGCAACTTATTCCACCGACTGCAGTGACCCTCTATAGACTGAGTATAGAAGAAGATCCACTTTGCTACGTGGAGGCGAGTGCCTCTTCAACATATTCTATAGACATGCAAAGTTTATTTTACCGAAGAGGTTTCATTGACCTCGTGATAAAGCACGTGCTAGCAGATACACTGTAGACGGAAGTAAATGGGTAACAAGCCTTCAACATTTTAAGGCCTGGTGCTAGCCTATATGAACTTATAATGCGAATGTTTAAATGCTCAAAACGAGTAAAATATAACGTTTATTCGTTTAACTATATATGTAACTAAAACCTTACTTTCGCTTTCGTCACCATAGTCGATCATAGCCGATAATTTTATCGGATATTTCCGTTAACCATGCCGAAAGTAAAAGGCGTCGTCGGTCTTTTGCAGACCCGAGGTGAATTCCAGACTTGTGCTGTTACGAGTAATGATCCTTTTGTCCAATAAAACTAAGCTGGTCTTCCTCTCTCTCTCGAGTCGAGCTTCCTTCGTCCGACATTGTTATTAACGAATTAAGGGTCACGGACGAAAGTAAATAATACAAAAGCTTAAGTAACTGATCGGAAAACTTCGGAATTCTACCGAAGTAGTATAAAATCTTAACGACACTCCAGTGCTATAAGCTTTAATAAATTTATTTATTTATTTAATTAATTGACTCATTTGAAATAATGTTAAAAACTATGGACAGTCGTGATATATGAAATTGTATTTCACCAAATTGGGTGATTAATGTCCCAACCATATACAGACCCTCAGCGCGATGTTGTAGAGTATGACATACTCTTTAGTTCATGGTAAGTAAATCTTTGAAGTTAAAATCATTGGAGACCTGGTTCTTGTTATTAGAATTATACAGCGGATTCCGTAATCAGTTAATATTCCTTTACAGTTTTTGATTAATTATTTTGATAATCCTTGTAAATGTTTAAACGAATGTATCAGCTTTCTTCTTTCTGTGTTTTTCCGTCGGTCATAAACTCTGTATAAGCGAACTTCTCATTTATAGTTTCATCAATTAGCTTATTCTTGTTACTTGTCTTATTATTTATTGGGATCTGAATTGCATGTTGAAGTCTATCTTGTCTCGGTAGTCATCAAGTGAAGCATTCATGCTAGAAATATATAGACTCAATACTTTATATGCACCCAAACAAGGTTGATAATGCAGCAAATACAAGTAAAAATTTTATTGTCATGACACGCTTTAAATAAACAAAATGAATGTTGTCCGCTCGATTCTTTTTTTTTTATGTTGCTAACTTAACATTACACAAACCTAACAAAGACGAAATCTTATCACATTTTGTTAAAGATTTGAAGTCGCTAAATAAAGATTCTGAGATGGTTATTTTTCTTATTTAAACTGAAAAGATTCATTAATATTGGAAAGTTCCTAAGATAATAGAAGAATCAACATTATTTTTTATTTCTAAGGAAACATGTGTAAGAACATCTGTTAGTTCAAATAAAAATATATAATATAAATAATACATGATGTACTGATTTATTTAACTTAGATTTTTTTTCAACTTTGTAACTTATCTGTTTCTAAAGTCCTTATCACTAAAGAGACAATATTTGAAATTGCACGAACAAACTGACAACAGCATTGTCGCTGTGAAAGTCGTTTTGTTTCGAAGTTTTTATACATATTTATACCATAAAAAGCTGGGATAAAGAATATATTCTAAGGCATTACCATTTCCAGAAGATTTTATGCCTTTAAAATAATTCGTGTCTAGAAGGAAGAATATGATTTTTTTGCGACAAAACATATTTATTTGTATGAGAAGAAAATATATCCATTACGCGCATTTTTTTTAAAATTAACAATTGCATGCATTTGATCCTTTTTTTATACGATATATCGTTACATTAAATTTGCCAACGCAGTCACAAAACGGTTATTTGGTCCATGTTGCGAGCATATCAGAACGAGGCCTTGCGTTCTTGTTTATGTTTTCTGCTTTTCGCATTTGTTATTTTCAAAATATTATGTATTTTCTGTCTTAACCAAAGGTAATTCATATTTTATGTTATCATTTACTAAATATATCATGAAACGAACGACGTCTATTATTATGACAAATGCGAATACTTCTATTACAGTGTAATGTTGTCACACTCAAACAAATTATACTTGATTTGAGTTTGTACCCTTCTGTGTGCGAGTTTTTGTCAATTAAAGAATAAATCTGACTGAAGTTATTAACTGGTTGGTAATGTATATGCTTTGATTATTTTTTTCTTTAAATCATATGAAAGTAAAATATTACACTTTACACTGTAACAGTCTCTAATCCTTAAAAAAGGGGAAGGTGATGTAAATTACCTAATTTAATACGTTCATCAGACAAGAAAATTGTTTGCAAAAGGTCATCAAATTAACAACTATAAAAAATTATTATTTGCAAGAATGGTCTTATAACAACTGTTTTAAACTTATTTTGCAACGCTTATCATTAAAAAAAGATAGTTTATTGCTTGCAAAGGTTATTGAATTAAGAAAGATTATTTACTTTCCAGCCATATTTTGCTTAAACCGTCTGTCCTCAAGCGGATACAAGCATAGAAAATATCATCAACCATTCCGTTCGGTAATTTTACATAGTACATTATTTTTACTAGAATTTCTTTGCGCGTATATGCAGTAAAATCTTTCGGTGTCAATGTATTAATGGTTTGATTGCAAGCTTCATTTACTTGGCATGCCTTTATAACAGTGTCACATTTCTATAACACTAATATCAAAATAAATAAGTGTGTTTTACTAACAAATTGGACAGTGAAGGATATATCTACTCATGACAAAAAACCGTTTATTTTATAGGACACAACTGGTTGAATTTTTTTACCTTTAAGGTTCAGTTCTTGTTTGTGATTTTTGTCTTTGTTCTTTGTAGTGTGTATGTATGTGTGTGTGGGGGGGCGAGGTGTTGGGTGGGGGGGGGGCGAAGGGTTGGGGGCGAGGGGTTGGGTGGGGGCGAGGTGTTGGGGGCGAGGTGTTGGGGGGCGAGGGGTTGGGTGGGGGCGAGGGGTTGGGGGGCGAGGGGTTGGGGGGACGATGGGTTGGGTGGGGGGCGAGGGGTTGGGTTCGGGGGCGAGGGGTTGGTGGGGGGCGAGGGGTTAGGTGGGGGGCGAGGGGTTGGATGGGGGGCGAGGTGTTGGGTGGGGGGGGGGGGGTGATGTTTGTTTTCTTACCCATTGTACAATCGGTAGAGAACAGTTTGACTTTTTGTTTTATCGCCGCGTCACAATTATTGTCGTATTAAAAAAAAATATATATTTTATTTACATTCAACAGACACTCATGGAAATCAATCCGAAAGATAAAAGTAAAGGCCACAATAAATAGTCTGCAACAAAAAAAAAAACTCTAAAATTTTCTCCTTTGAATATATTTTAGCTCCACACGACGATGTCGAACGGGACCTTACAGATTGCCATATGGCGTGTATACAGTAATTAAACATGGGAAAGTCACGTGAGCATTAACAATGCACACTGTACTGCTTTCACCAGAAAAAAAAGAAATGTTTTATCATCGTCCGAAATGCTGTTGTATATATTGTTCTTGCACGCAATTGTTTCTAAATAGAATTCCATTAACATTTTATTCAGAGGCATTAATCTTTAAAAGCATGTACATCGGTACAGCGGTACAGAGAATTTGTGATCTTGTCTCGGAATTGAACTTTTCCGAATATATGGAATCCATCAGCAAAAGCTTAAGTTAAATGATATTTCAATGGCATCGGAATCAACCTTGATAAACAAAAATGTGGAACTGTATTCGGGCGGCATGACGTGTTGATGAGTATACAAATTGGCGACATGACGTGGTGATGAGTATACAAATTGGCGACATGACGTGGTGATGAGTATACAATATGGCGACATGACGTGTTGATGAGTATACAATATGGCGACATGACGTGTTGATGAGTATACAGTATGGCGACATGACGTGGTGATGAGTATACAATATGGCGACATGACGTGGTGATGAGTATACAATATGGCGACATGACGTGGTGATGAGTATACAATATGGCGACATGACGTGGTGATGGGTATACAATATAGCGACATGACGTGGTGATAAGTATACAATATGGCGACATGATGTGGTGATAAGTATACAATATGGCGACATGACGTGGTGATGGGTATACAATATAGCGACATGACGTGGTGATAAGTATACAATATGGCGACATGACGTGTTGATGAGTATACAGTATGGCGACATGACGTGGTGATGAGTATACAAATTGGCGACATGACGTGGTGATGAGTATACAATATGGCGACATGACGTGGTGATGAGTATACAATATGACTACATGATGTGATAATGAGTATACAATATGGCGACATGACGTGGTGATGAGTATACAAATTGGCGACATGACGTGGTGATGAGTATACAATATGGCGACATGACGTGGTGAAGAATATACAATATGGCGACATGACGTGGTGATGAGTATACAATATGGCGACATGACGTGTTGATGAGTATACAAATTGGCGACATGACGTGGTGAAGAATATACAATATGGCGACATGACGTGGTGATGAGTATACAATATGGCGACATGACGTGGTGAAGAATATACAATATGGCGACATGACGTGGTGATGAGTATACAATATGGCGACATGATGTGATAATGAGTATACAATATGGCGACATGACGTGGTGATGAGTATACAAATTGGCGACATGACGTGGTGATGAGTATACAATATGGCGACATGACGTGGTGAAGAATATACAATATGGCGACATGACGTGGTGATGAGTATACAATATGGCGACATGACGTGGTGATGAGTATACAATATGGCGACATGACGTGGTGATGAGCGTGGTGATGAGTATACAATATGGCGACATGACGTGGTGATGAGTATACAAATTGGCGACATGACGTGGTGATGAGTATACAATATGGCGACATGACGTGGTGATGAGTATACAATATGGCGACTTGATGTGGTGATGAGGATACAAGTGGACGACAGGATGTGTTGATGAGGATACAAGTGGACGACATGACGTTCGTGAAAAGTGAAATTGTATAAATAAATTGGCTATTTTCTCTCTCTTTTCTACTTGTCCTATGAGTTAACACTGGTAAACTGTTAAGCTCTTTCTCTTATTGCCCATAATCTGTAATGGTAATACTTTCTGTTACCTTGCTAAATCAATACATGTCCATACCTATCATTACTTTTTATTATTAAATTATGGCTAAATATATTTAAATATACAACCAGTGGAGTTAAATGAATGATTGCCACGAAACAGTTAAAACTTAACATCCCAAAACAGAAAATATAGAATTTAATGTCATTCTTCATACGTATAGCGTCCATTGTGACGTTAAACACCTATGAGAGAGTATAGAATACTACAAATTTGAAGTTAGTCAAACAAAATTTGGTAAAATAATGTTTTCATGGCATTAATTATCCTCCTTCGCAGAGTCATCGCTGTTAACTTCTACATACGCACCTGCAAGGGTCTTGGATGTTTAGACTTTGACAAAGCAAAAAAAAAAGTTTATTACGTTTTTGGAGGTCCATGTATATTGTTTACTTGCTGTTTAAATTAAAATAACATCATACATTTTGTGTTGGTCTAAAAGCTTCAAAAACATTATGCAATAGCTGTGAATTCCGAAATTTTTCTGTGCAGTGGTGGAGAGTTGGTTGCCGATTTGAAGTCGATGAAGTCGAACAAGGCATCTGGACCATTAGGCGCAACAGTCGAGGTTCTGAGAAAAGAGATGAAGTCCAAGTTAAAAGACTTGACCGTTTTACAATTGATAAATCATATGCTTATTCGATTACTTGCATTTCATGACGTAATCCAACAACAATGTGGATTACTTCCTGGGCGTTCGTCAACTTTTTTCCTGACCAAGATGCGAAAGATATTTCTCCAGAGAAAACCAGAACAAAATATTGTCGAATTTAAGGAAGCGTTTGACCAAGTTCAAAGAGCTAGAATTGCTTGGGCCTTCAGAGGACAGTCGTACATGAAAACCTAGTTAGCCCAATACAGGTTCTATATAAGTTGACAACATTTGTTAATTTGGGGGACTCGAGGCTTTTGAGAGCAAGATTGTTGACCTTCAAAGTTCCATTTTGAACCTCCTGATCTTTATATTGGCGTGAGCTTAATGGCCCCAGAATGTAGAATGGCGTCTCCGTTGAAGAGTCTACACGCTGATGATATCGTGATCCCAGTTATTTCTTACGTCATTGCAATGAAAAAGATGCAAAGGTGAATATTTGACAAAGAGAGCCTGAAGAAGATCAATGTCATTAAAAATTAAGCGAATTGAGTATACCGATGCAACCGAAGTGGGGGTCATCAAATGTGTGCAGGAAAGGCATTTTGTGAAATGCACAAAATATGAACTGCAGAAATGTTCCAGGCCCAGAATCGCTGCAATGTTATCAGTTTCCGACTTTCAGTTGCAATGTGGGCAAAGTGAGAGTAAACAGCTGCAGCTAAACTTGACCAGGCGATAGAGAAGATCGTAGTAACATTGAACGCTTATAGAACGTCTGTTATCATCATCGGAGACTACAATGAAATGAGCGAGGCCAGAGGCAACGTGTACCAAATATCCGACCTCCCAACAGTCAAAGCGTGGCAGAGACTCAAGTGGTAGTGTAAATGGAAAAGTTACACAAACGAACATACATTACAACAGAAAAAGAAAAACAACAACACTTACCGTCTTGGAACGGTCAGGCGGCAAAAGGGCCGACAGGGTGCTGGAAACCTGGTTTTCGGAACGCTCCAACCTCACACTTCCTGAAGATTTGTTCTCACAGGACTGACAGAACAACTGCAATTGGACCCTTGTATGACAAGATCGTAATCCAAATTAACTGATAAGCGACAAACGAAAATGGAGCAAGTCACAATTAAAACAGATTGTGTCGTGCAGTCCCTATCATAGTTACTGTTCGTTATTTCCCTGGAGAACGAGAAATAAAATATTTCATGGCAATTTGTGCAGTTACGTTTCTCAGTCTCAATTATTCCATTGTTACCAGTATGGACGAGCAGTCATTGGTTTATGCAAATAGGATGTTTGCTGCTACTTCTGGAAAAAAAAACACATTTTTTTCTTCCTGTTGCAGAATGACGGTTAACTACAGTCTGCAGAACAAACTGATGTTGTTCAATAGTACAGTGCGGATATGTAGTGCTCTGATTTTTCGTTATTTTGATAAAGCCCTTTGGTCAAAACTGCAAAAAAGATGTATATGATTGCTTCCTACATGGAGCTTCTACGGTGATCACAATTAGGCATTAAGTGTAGCTCTTTGATAGCTGTGAGATCAGGATTTACACAGTTTGCTTCCCAATTTCTAGCAATATGTCCTGGCACCTTTTCATGTAGATGAAACGAACCTAGTAATTAATGTGCAGTATTTAATATGCAACAGCAATGTGATTTAACAATATGGAATGCAATTATTCTAGGAGCTCACTTTTCTTTAACAAAAGAAATTTAACCAATATAAAAAGGCTTACATAATCAAAACCCATGTCATGTTATCTATCCCTCTGTCACTGCATGTTCGGTCGCTAGCATATTCCAAACAGGAGAGTGCATCTTAAAGGTAATATCCAACCCAGGCAATGGCCTGTTAAAGGTAGTATCCAACACAGGCGTTGGCCTCTTAAAGGTGATATCCAACACAGGCTATATACTCTTAAAGGTGATATCCAACACAGGCGATGGCCTTATAAAAGTGATATCCAACACAGGGGGTGACAACTTAAAGGTGATATCCAACACAGGCGATGGCCTCTTAAAGGTGATATCCAACACAGGCGATATATTATTAAAGATGATATCCAACACAGGCGATGGCCTCTTAATGTTGATATCCAACACAGGCGATGGCATCTTAAAGTTGATATTCAACACAGGTGATGGCCTCTTAAAGGTGATATCCAACACAGGCAATGGCCTCTTATAAGTGATATCCAACACAGGCGATATCCTCTTAAAGGCGATATCCAGCACAGGCGATATCATCTTAAAGGTGATATCCAACACAGGGTATTGCCTGCTAAAGATGATATCCAAAACAGGGGATGGCCTCTTAAAGGTGATATCGAATACAGGCGATGGCCTCTTAAAGGTGATATCTAAAACAGGGTATGACCTATTAAAGGTGATATCCAACACAAGCGATATCCTCTTAAAGGTGATATCTAAAACAGGGTATGGCCTCCTAAAGGTGATATCCAACACAGGCGATATCCTCTTAAAGGTGATATCTAAAACAGGGTATGGCCTCTTAAAGGTGATATCCAACACAGGCGATGGCCTCTTAAAGGTGAAATCCAACACAGGTGATGGCCTCTTAAAGGTGAAATCCAAACAGGCGACGGCCTCATAAAGGTGATATCCAACACAGGCGATGGCCTCTTAAAGGTGAAATCCAAACAGGCGACGGCCTCATAAAGGTGATATCCAACACAGGCGACGGCCTCATAAAGGTGATATCCAACAAAGGCGATGACCGCTTAAAGGTGATATCCAACACAGGCACTGGCCTCTTAAATGTGATATCCAACACTGGCGATGGCCTATTAAAGGTAGGCCCGACAGGTGCTTTCTCAGACAGACATTTGTGTTGCCTGAAATGATTCCGCTAAAACGATTTGCACGGTCTCACTGTCTATTGAGATAGTGTCCAAAGTCGTCTGTATTTAGACCGAAGCCTATGTGATTACAGAAAGTATGTCCATTTTTTTCCAAAACAGGGTTAAGGTTTTGTTAATTGCATTTGTTATAGGCGAATTGTCTTTAACTGGCTGTAAGTTTTACTTCCTCAATGAGAACACAGCACTTGGTGTTATGATATTCAAAGATAATTATCATCAGGAACACCTGGACTATTCTACTTTCAGAAGTTCGTTTTGAACGTGTACTGAAAGTTCCGAATATCATGCAAATATGGTAAAATTAAGCTTTTTTAGAAAATGAATGTGTGCTATTTATTTTTACGAGGACAAAACCGTGAATTCGGATTTTGAGATTTGATAACATACAATTGTTACAAACTATTCATTCTAAAAAATAAGATACAAATTGCTCATGAAGTGCATATTAATAATCACTTATTTTTTCACAGACCGAGGATTTACAAACAAACATTGGAAAGAAATTGGAATACCAGGGTTATACTCTTTATGACTTTAAAATGACGAAAATTTTAACATTCTCATTTTCAAGTACACCCCATTAAATTCATATTATGATTCGAAACATTTTAACTATAATTTATAGAAATCCATAAATTGGACATTTTTTTTTTTGCATCATAAAAGTCATTATTTATAAAGACTTGAATGTTACATTTCAATTCCACTTCGTCAATAAAATACATTTTATATCGAACAATTACGTAGTGCTCGTTTTTTAACAAAAAACAACAGAACAACAACACAAAACAAACAATTCCGTGTGTATTTCAGAATACTGTGTCATTTTACTCATACACACGTACACACACATGCACACACAAACCCGCATACATAGATGTTACACAAAGACACATAACCCACGCATACGCACACACACCAACACACACAAACCTACAAGCACACGCCCACTCGCACCCACGCACACACAAACCTTCAAGCACACGCCCACTCGCACCCACGCACACACAAACCTTCAAGCACACGCCCACTCGCACCCACGCACACACAAACCTACAAGCACACGCCCACTCGCACCCACGCACACACAAACCTACAAGCACACGCCCACTCGCACCCACAAACCTACAAGCACACGCCCACTCGCACCCACGCACACACAAACCTACAAGCACACGCACACTCGCACCCACGCACACACAAACCTACAAGCACACGCACACTCGCACCCACGCACACATAAACCTACAAGCACACGCACACTCGCACCTACGCACACACAAACCTACAAGCACACGCCCACTCGCACCCACGCACACACAAACCTACAAGCACACGCACACTCGCACCCACGCACACATAAACCTACAAGCTCACGCCCACTCGCACCCACGCACACACAAACCTACAAGCACACGCCCACTCGCACCCACGCACACACAAACCTACAAGCACACGCCCACTCGCACCCACGCACACACAAACCTACAAGCACACGCCCACTCGCACCCACAAACCTACAAGCACACGCCCACTCGCACCCACGCACACACAAACCTACAAGCACACGCCCACTCGCACCCACGCACACACAAACCTACAAGCACACGCACACTCGCACCCACGCACACATAAACCTACAAGCACACGCCCACTCGCACCTACGCACACACAAACCTACAAGCACACGCCCACTCGCACCCACGCACACACAAACCTACAAGCACACGCACACTCGCACCCACGCACACACAAACATACAAGCACACGCACACTCGCACCCACGCACACATAAACCTACAAGCACACGCCCACTCGCACCTACGCACACACAAACCTACAAGCACACGCACACTCGCACCCACGCACACATAAACCTACAAGCTCACGCCCACTCGCACCCACGCACACACAAACCTACAACGAAAAACACAAGTTATAAACTTGATGACTTTTTTTTATTGTTGTTGATAAAATGACTGGTTTGAGGATATGCCTAAATTTCGGGGGATTGCTTGATTTTCGACGGGATGAAATATGGAATTAAAAATGGAAAACAAAACTATGTTTGAGCGTTATATGCTGTCTTTATGCGGAATTATAGTGAGAATATAATATCATATCTTATGGATTCACCGGCCTCAATAGCTCAGGTCGGCTTGCGGATAGGAAGGTCGAGGGTTCAAACCCCGACCGGGTCAAACCAAAGATCTTGAAGTTGGTAGTAGTGGCTTCCCTCTTAACGCTCGGGGCTAAGGGGACAGCATTACGCCTGACTCGTCGGTGTCAGTATATTGGACTGGCCGGGTTCAGCGCCCCTGTCCTATATAGATAGAAATGTCGCTGGCTGCACAGTATCGGCAAAAATACTAATCCCATCCCATACCTTATGGATTCCATTGTATTCGAAATGGAGGTGGTATTAGTTTTCCTCTTTGTGGAAAGGTATTTTAATTTTTATTAAAAATATGCTCATTTTTTATTTTCATATTTGCTTAAACTATTTTACTCATCCTGCCTTCAAACAAAATGTATAGACGGCGTCCTTAATCATAAAAACTATAAGAAAAAGTACAGTAACTTTATTTCAAATCCCGACCAGTAGAGGGAGGTAATGCATGGTTTTGAATTACGTCCCTTTCAAACGAAAAGTGGAAGAAAAGCAAATATAGATGGAGAAAAAAATGAAACAGTAGTGATTACGTCTACATCAATAAACTGATGCGTCCTTGCATCACGATAAAAGAACGTTAACTTTTAGGACCATTTTAAAATTGTTTGGTCAGTTTGAAATTAAATTATACATCGGACGAGTCCGAAGAGAGTAGACTCAAATCGGGCTTTAAGCTGTAAAATGCAGGGTACCCTATCTTTTTGTTGTGGCTTTAAAGGTGGTATTCGACAGTTGTCCTTTATCTAATATCTGTAACAATATCTGACCGCTGTTTGGAGTATTTGTGAATAATTTCTGCAGGAAAAAAAATCATAATTTAGCTTTTCAACAGTATCTCAAAATTTAGCGTTGTAAAACTGGTAAATCAACACGTTAATGTTCATTCTTTTCTATGAATAAACCTGACTGGGATTCCTGCTAAAATTGGACATCGACGTCACAGCAGATGACGTGCATGAGCCAAAGCATAAGTGGTCAAATGGTTTTCTTAGATTAAAAATATCTAACTGTGCAGCGTGGCTCAGATAGGAAATACATGTTTGAAATTACGATTGTGATGTTATGGTTCACGTTTTAAACAGGTGCAGAAAATCAATAAACAGCTTTTGCGAGATCTGTTCAGATAAAACTGGTTTATTATGATGTTTAATGAAAATAATTTTGCACCAAACTGTCGTATACCACTTTAAAATGCAAATAATAGCCACTACTGTTATGTATGTGTTTTTTTTTCAACACTCAGTTTGTGTCTTTGTGTTGTTTTTTCTTCCAAAAAAGTTGCTGTACAGACAAACTTGTAACATACTTCTTTACGCCATATGGCGCAATGTTTATTCCACACAAAACATACAAACATTATAGGGGATATATACCCGTTACTGTAACTGAAACATTTTACAATTCAGAATTTGAACAGATTGACAAAATCTGTCATGTCCAGATTATTTCTTTCAGTGACATAATGTTGCACTTTGTTTTTGTACACCATTATTAACCCGGCATGGTTAGAGTATCGTCATGTTTCATTGTTGCGATAAAGTAACTTTAAGTAAATAATTAGCAATTTAGAATATGAGCTTGAGCAACATGTCGCCTAAGAATGTTGCCACTCAGAGATATATGATGAAAGGCTTAAAAGAAAGATATGTGATCTAATTCCCTAGAGCTTATTTACTTATTGCTGGTTGAATGTCATCATGTGCAATTATTTTTAGTGTATATTGTCGGTGGAACGAACTTAAAAGTCACTTTAAGGGAAAAACAAGTTATACCTTAAAGTCAAACGTTTTAATTAACTATGTCCAAACGTATTAATTAACCCTGTCCAAACGTATTGGTTAACAATGTCCACAGATATTGGTTTACCATGTCCATACGTATTAATTAAACATGTCCATACGTATTAATTAACCCTGTCCAAACGTTTTAATTAACTATGTCCAAACGTATTAATTAACCCTGTCCAAACGTTTTAATCAACTATGTCCAAACGTATTCATTAACCCTGTCCAAACGTTTTAATTAACTATGTCCAAACGTATTAATTAACCCTGTCCAAACGTATTGGTTAACAATGTCCACAGATATTGGTTAACCATGTCCATACGTATTAATTAAACATGTCTAAACGTATTAATTAACCCTGTCCAAACGTTTTAATCAACTATGTCCACACGTATTGGTTAACCATGTCCATACGTATTAATTAGCACTGTCCAAACGTTTTAATCAACTATGTCCACACGTATTGGTTAACAATGTCCATACGTATTGGTTAACCATGTCAAAACGTATTGGTTAACCATGTCAAAACCTATTGGTTAACCATGTCGAAACCTATTGGTTAACCATGTCAAAACGTATTGGTTAACCATGTCCACACGTATTGGTTAACCATGTCAAAACGTATTGGTTAACCATGTCAAAACGTATTGGTTAACAATGCCCAAACGTATTGGTTAACCATGTCCACACGTATTGGTTAACCATGTCAAAACGTATTGGTTAACAATGTCCACACGTATTGGTTAACCATGTCAAAACGTGTTGGTTAACCATGTCGAAACGTATTGGTTAACCATGTCAAAACGTATTGGTTAACCATGCTCATGTCCACACGTATTGGTTAACCATGTCAAAACGTATTGGTTAACCATGCCAAAACGTATTGGTCAACAATGCCCAAACGTATTGGTTAACCATGTCCACACGTATTGGTTAACCATGTCAAAACGTATTGGTTAACCATGTCAAAACGTATTGGTTAACCATGTCAAAACGTATTGGTTAACCATGTCAAAACCTATTGGTTAACCATGTCAAAACGTACTTGTTAACCATGTCCACACGTATTGGTTAACCATGTCAAAACGTATTGGTTAACAATGCCCAAACGTATTGGTTAACCATGTCCACACGTATTGGTTAACCATGTCCACACGTATTGGTTAACCATGTCAAAACGTATTGGTTAACCATGTCAAAACCTATTGGTTAACCATGTCCACACGTATTGGTTAACCATGTCAAAACGTATTGGTTAACCATGTCAAAACGTATTGGTTAACAATGCCCAAACGTATTGGTTAACCATGTCAAAACGTATTGGTTAACCATGTCAAAACGTATTGGTTAACCATGTCCACACGTATTGGTTAACCATGTCAAAACGTATTGGTTAACCATGTCAAAACGTATTGGTTAACCATGTCAAAACGTATTGGTTACCCATGTCAAAACGTATTTGTTAACCATGTCCACACGTATTGGTTAACTATGTCAAAACGTATTGGTTAACCATGTCAAAACGTATTGGTTAACCATGTCAAAACCTATTGGTTAACCATGTCCACACGTATTGGTTACCCATGTCAAAACGTATTGGGTAACCATGTCAAAACGTATTGGTTAACAATGCCCAAACGTATTGGTTAACCATGTCAAGACGTATTGGTTACCCATGTCAAAACGTACTGGTTAACCATGTCAAAACCTATTGGTTACCCATGTCAAAAAATACTGGTTAACCATGTCAAAACGTATTGGTTAACCATGTCAAAACGTATTTGTTAACCATGTCAAAACGTATTGGTTAACAATGCTCAAACGTATTGGTTAACCATGCCAAAATGTATTGGTTACCCATGTCAAAACGAACTAGTTAACCATGTCAAAACGTATTGGTTACCCATGTCAAAACATACTGGTTAACGATATCAAAACGTATTGGTTAATCATGTCAAAACGTACTGGTTAACCCATAGACATATAAATAGATAGACCGGGCGCGCTATTTATTACCCGTGCGCTATTGGCCGCCATCTTGGAGAGCACATTAGTTTAGCGCATCTATAGATACGCTATGATAATACAAGGAAAATCTTAGAATATTTTCCGATAACACTGCGCGTTTTATGTATTTTTTTTTCCTTCAGAGTATTAAACGACGCAGTTTCTGCAGTAGTTTATAATCGTTTGTGTCTTTATATGCATAGTAATTCATATTATTTAAATTAATTTTACCTGATCTGATTTATAGACTTGATGCTGTACATAGTAGGAATCTAGATTGGATGTAACGATCGAGAAGTATATAGGGGATTTTCCCCTATTGTATCGCTCTTATATGATTTTTGTACAGGATGACTATACTGATGACTATGACTACAGTTAGAGTAGATTAATGTTATTTTTCTCTTTTATTTCAATTATAACGGACTATTTAGATCTACTCGGTTCATAAACTAATGTTAAGAACCACATAAGCAAGTATTTCTGCCAGCATAGGCAGACTAAGGCCAAATATTGGATTTAAATATATGAATAAAATAGTTATAAGAATTTTCAGTACTTTGTTGTACGATCCCAGAAGATGATGCATACACTTAGCTATTGTTTTTTCATTTAAATCACTTTAATATGTTTGCCATGTATATATGCAAACATGTAGATGTACACCTACAGAGATTGAGGTTTTGAGTACCATATAAGTTACTGCTTATACTTGGCGTGTATGTTTTATTAAAGATAATAATTTTCGTTAATACTAGATCTATCTAGTTCACTTTGCATGAGGATTCACACATGGCAGCACCAAAATCTTCAACATCACAGGACACAACAATAAGAATTAGTAAGTCAATCAGTTCGTAGCTTTTATTTATACTCATTATCATTACAATTTTGTATTCTGACCACAGTTATACACTAAAATATTATAACCAAACAATGAAAATCAATAATTTACGTGTGACATCATAACATAAATATTAAATATGCCACTTGTTTTAATAATACAAACAGTGAGCATTTAAAGAAATAAATGTTCACACAGCAAAGTTAAATGCTCAAGATTTGCAAAAGGTTTTGGTTGAGGTAAGAATATTTTTAATTTGTGTAGAATACTAAGGTAACATGCATGACATGCCCTTATACTAATGTTACTAATAAAAACTTGTTTGTTAAATTTCAGCTCACTATGCTAGTTTATAAAAGATGTTTGAAATAATAAAACATTTTCAAAAATGTTTACTTAAACATAGCTTTATAATACTATGAATCTTAATGCATATTTAATTAGCTAACATAATATCTTTGTTAGAAGGAACCAGAGCACAGAACGTGTGATTTCAAGAAGTCATAATGTTGAATCTCCAATTTAACTACATGTAGATAAGTGTTCATTTGAACACCTTGGTCAAAATAAAAAAAGTTAACATAAAGCGGACAAAGCGATCCCTTCGCGTTTCTTTGAAAGGGCAACACGAAAGATTATTATGACAGTGAAGTAGAAAAAAATGCATAATATGGAACAAGCGATTTTCTATCACATGGACAAGAACTGATTTTCTCAAAATGTGTATAGTTTGTGTGTGCATAATTCTTCCAAACTAGCATATGAAATCTCAAGTTCATTTATGCTTTAGTAGCAATCATTATAGTTTTATAAAAAAATATTTACAATGTCTATGCTCAGAATGAGTCCTGGAGACTTTAAAAAATCATTGTAATAAGTATGAATTTACTAAACAATGCACAAGAATTAAGCTGCTTTACAACAGCAGGTCTTTTAAAGCAAAGATATTGGACAAATATTCTACAAATATGGCTTAAATCTTCAACAGAATTGAAATCTTTCAACTACACATGTATACATGGATGTGAAGATGTACAAAACTTAACACTGTCAGGCTATGCTTCCTTGGGGCTTTCTCTTTATCTCAGTTGACTTCAACTAAAATATTGTATCTCTTACAAACGTGTACTTATTGTCTTTTAAAAAGAACTGCTTTGTTTGAGTTATGTCGCATTGTTTTTCCCTTCTGTCACAAATTTAAAGTCTTGGTCATGTGGTGCACTCTTGCAGTGACGTCAGAGTTTTGCGAGGAACCATTTTCTTCTGCAAAAATAAATAATACTTACAATTAATTACAAAGATAATCAGGTCAATAATAAACACAAACATGTTACGGCTCCAGGTACGGGAGGCCCAAGGTTCGATCCCGGGCCGCGACATACCAAAGTCGTTAAAAATGGTAGTGGTATAGCTCCCTTGCTAACGCTCAAGCAAATATAAGGGTAGTTCCACGACTGGTAGCCCCGGTGTCAGGATAATGTGACTGGGTGTGGTATCATGCCAGGTGTTCACGGCATGCTATACACAGTGAAGGCAGCACTATATCTGCTTCAAGTGGACACCGTCTCCATATAACTGAAATACTGTTGGTGGGACGATAAACCCAATAAACAAACAAACATGTTATAAAGTAACTGTGTCTGGGTGTTTTATTATGTTTGTTTTCAGCTGCCATGGATATTTATCTCATTTCTGAGATGATTATTTAAAAGTATTTTCCATGCAGTATTATTTCAAGGATTTTTTCTTCTTAAATGATAACAAATGGTATTTTCAAATGGTATAAGACAATCAACAAATTTTGCAGTAATTAAATAAATTTATATAGTATAAAATACCTGAAGTTGTACTGGAAGGTCAACAATTGTTGGGACGGCTCCACCCCGCAGTCTCGTTATCTGGCCAGTGCAGTCAATAACGTCTTCAGTGAAGTGCTGGCTGCAGACAAGCGCATGCTTGGAAGGTGTAGCACCAGCCCTTCTACAACCTACAATCCACTTGCTGTGCCGTTCAGGCGACTTGTCTTTGTTTGGGAAACTGAAAAATAAACAGGAAATTTAAGTATGTTATTACCCAGTATAGTGTATTAAAAGCTCACTAAACCTCACCTAAATACTAAGAACTAAAGTAAATCTCAGAGGAGACAATAATCCTGGCCCTAACTGGGATTCGAACCCGGTTCGCCAGATCAGTAGTCCAGGCACTTAACCACGTCGCTAAAGGGTTAACCCAACAGCAAGGCTGTTGGAGTTCCGACAGCCTTGCTGTTGGGTTAACCCTTTAGCGACGTGGTTGAGTGCCAGCCTACTGATCTGAAGGTCCCGGTTTCAAATCCCTGTTAGGGCCAGGATTATTGTCTCCTCTAAGATTTTTTTTATGCCTATATGCACTACGGAACAATTCATGGCACTAGAAGATGTCCAAGGTATGTGTACTGAGTATGTGCTAAATCAGACTAGGCTACTGCATAATATCTACAGGGCCATCCCATTTAAACGAAAAAATCAACTCTTAGCCGACAATGTATTACAGTCCTTATCCTAACGTTTTGTGACATTGGACTACATGTACTTAGCCCAGTCATGGGGCGCAACAGAATCATTTCAACAAGAAATCAGCATTACTTGTTTACAAAATACAGACCAAGGATCATGAAGGAACTGATTAGAAATAAGCAGCATGTACCAGCTCTCTCTCTCTCTCTCTCTCTCTCTCTCTCTCTCTCTCTCTCTCTCTCTCCCTTTCACTCTCTCTCTCTTGATCGATGAAATAGAGCTCTGTCTGTACTGAAAGTACTTAGTGACAGTCAGCAAATGCAGGTTCAATATTGCGAGATTTCTTTCTGATTTAAACAAATAAAAAGCTACTTACTGTTGAAAGGTAATCCGTTTGTTTCAAGATCTTTGCGATTATTGCAGTTGATTGCAAAACACTGATGGCCATTATTTTTTTTTTTTTTAAATTTTTGTTTTCCCATTGCTCGCAATTGCAGACGCCATTTTCAGCAACTGGCTGTGCTCTCCAATATGGCGGCCAATGGTACGATGACGCATCAGCACTCAGCCAATAGGGTGGCCGGTCTATCTTTCTTATGTCTATGGGTTAACCATGTCAAAACCTATTGGTTACCCATGTCAAAACGTACTGGTTAACGATGTCAAAACGTATTGTTTTACACAACAGTAGTACACCAGCGTTTAAGGTTTTACTAGTCAGGTTAAGGGGTTGTTTATCGTAGAAGTCATGACGTATTTCGCATGACGTAGCATTC
>CM017568.1:1976492-1991492 GCA_007844125.1 Sinonovacula constricta | reverse complement strand
GAGATATGAGACCATTTGTAGAGTGAGTTTACTTTTTAAAGGAAAAAGAAACATGTTTGTCTGGAGTGCGTGCATTTTCAATTTGTGTTTGTTTCATGGAGTTTACGTCACAAATGCGATGACGTCAGTTTCCTCGTGTATGACGCACCATGACGTTGAAACGGGAGAGGTTTTAGTTGATTGTGTAGCAAGGAATTTAACGGAAGTTCCATTGGATATGGATGTTAAAACAACAAAACTGTGAGTAACATTGTCATTTGCTTCCATTTATTGTTTTTCTTCAAGCTTTCACCATGTCTTCATTATTACTATTGTTATATAATAATGCAATTTGTCGGTAAAACAACTAGTATTATATTTACTTAATTACATTTGAAAGATATGTGCAGGTTTAGAGCTCTGTAAAGCGATGGAAACATTCCCAACCAGTCGGCCATTGCAATGTCCGGTTCAATGCGGAAACTGCTGGAGTTTTTCTCTCCTTGAGTAATGTCTCGTCTAGTGTTGTTGTTTTGTTGTTGTTGTTGTTGTTTGTCACATTTACAATTAACTCGCATATTTATACCTTTGTCCAATGATATTATTCCAAATTTTATTATAAAACGGAAATAACTTATATTCCCATATGGCTTGTTAATGTGTTTTATAACATTCAGATAATTAGAATAAGATAATAAGATAAATAAGGTAATTCAGTTACGTGTCATTGTTATATCTATGTCACACCCAGTTTTCGTTGTTCATGTTCGTCATTTTGTTATCCCGACTTTTACGTCTTGTTGATTAACCAGACAATCTTAATTGTTTTATATTTCAATAAAATTTATAATATTTGAAATAACTATATTTTAGTGACAAAAATATTCTAATAGGAGATTAATGAGTTGTGCTTGAAATGTTGTTATTAGCCATGATATGAAGTAACTCAGTTGAAACAAGTACTGCTAAAATTCTTATATTTTTGTATATTTGATCTAGATCAAAATCCTATTCCACGTCTCCGTGAAAGGGATATAATTAGTTAAAGGTGGCATCATACAGTTTTTCTCTTTTGGAGGACTTGGGGCATCATTTCTGCAAAATGTCAACCCTAAGTTTAACATAATCTATTTTGAACATTGTTTTATTTGTAAGATATTAGAAATCGTAAACTTAATCACTCTAAAGGCATATTCTTCCTAAAACTATTAATTAGCATGAAGTGATTTCTGCCAAAAATAGACTTCGACGTCAGATGATTATTTAAATTTGCGGGTCACGTGGTTTTCTTAGTTTAATAATAGCTAACTGTGCTGCGTAGCTTAGATAGGAAATATCTGTTTGTAATGACGAGTGATGTGTTATGCTTCACTTTTCACATAGATGTAGGACACCAATAATCTGCATTTTGCAAGATCTTTTCAGGCAACAATAATTTATTTTGTTCTTTGAGAGAGAAAAAAAATCTGGTCCAAACCCCGAAGACCACCTTTAAACGCGTATATTGTTTGGACTGATATTGAACTGACAATGTACAGTTCACGAAGCTGCCGATCTACGTGTTGTGATCTAACGCATTAATGTGTTGTTATTCTTTATTTTTTTGGATCGATGATTAGCTGATTAATCTGTATACGGGATTATGTTAATGCAGACAAATCGCTGTGTTCACCATTATATTATTCTGCGCACTACTAACGGTAGTTCCGACAGTTTACTTCTATCTAATACATCTGATATAAATTACCCCTGTTATTGTTGGCATAATTGCGGCAAAATAAAAAAAAATAATAAAATAAAACCTAGATTTAAAAATGAGTTGTTTATAACATTACCTTAATTGTAAGACAATACAAATCATAAAGTATATCGCATTGAATGTCCATTATTTCCAAATATATAAATAAGCACGATGGGGATTTCAGCTAAGATAAAAAAAACTGATTACCCGGATGATCATCTCACGTAATCTCAAAAATAAATTGCCACGTGCTTTTATAAGATAAAAAATATGTAACTTTGCAGCGTGGCTCGGATAGGAAATATACTTTTAGCAAGGCAAATGTGGTGTTGTATTCTACTTTTCCCATGCAAGTAGAGCACCAATAACCAAAGTTTCGCGGGATCTTTCTCATGTAACAGTAATTAATTTGGTTTAATGAGAGAACAAAAATGGTCTTACTGCTGGTTCCATCTGGTATCTTGCTACCATAGTATAAAGTATCATTGATATTTTCACAAAAGTGTGTACAGTTGGTTCAGTCTGTTAACAACATTCACTCCACTGCTTACGTTTCGCTATGCTACCATAACCACTGGCGTGACAAGCACATGACCATAGTGGAGAGTTTGCTTGAGTACTTTGATATCAGTGTAAATGTGAAAGTGTTCCATTAAAATGTAATGAAATTAAAACAGTTTATTTTAAAAAAGTTATTATTTAATCGTCGGAACAAAAACAATATGGTACACTATTTTAAAACTATTTTGAAATATTGTAAAGTATTATAATCTCGTCCAAATTTTGTCAAGTCCATTGACTTTTCTTTTTTGGTGGCAGAAGTTTGGATCTGAAAGAAATGTGACCTCTGACCTAGGGATTATCTGTTAACATGCAACGGTTTAGTCCAATCGGTGTCATTTTATGGCACGTGATGTATGGTTCACCGTATTACAAACTTGACAAGTCACGATACCTTGCCAAGCAGCCGCGATTTCTAATTGATACCTGCTACCATTTGATAATTGCAAGCTATCTTTTATTGTTGCAAGCTACACTGATAAAAGCGAAATACTCGGTTCTTTCCTCCGAACTAGGCCTTACTGATTCAGTTTCCTGTTTTAGCCTGCTAAAATATCGTCCCAATAAAAATGCAATCCAGAATAGCCACCGCTCTTAAGAACAGATAATTTATGCGATGTTTGTTTTCTATAAAAACGAGCTTTAAGAAAAACAGATACATTAAATGCTCATAAACTGTTGAAAACAGCCTCTCCCTCCGTTTGGGCCTCTCTAATATTATCATGAAGCGTCTCACTTAATAGACACTAACAGGATCAAGTATTGTTTTATGCATTATGCACTGCAATTCTTAAGAGACTTAAATGTTATATTGTTAATAATTTTGGTAACCATCCTTTATTTATAAATGGTACGCACTAACCCGCCAACTCACTGGCTGTGAGCAATATGGTTTATGGTGTTCATTTATAATGCCAATGCGTCATTTTTAAAGCATGTTTACCAGAGAGGATAAACAGCTACGCTGAAAAGGAACACGCGCATTTTATTGGTGCTATATGGTGTGAGTAGAACCGGTGTCAATAATAATGTGGGTGGGCAGGGGAGGGTCCATTGTGGAACGGCTAAATATATTTATGATTTGCACGTATTAATAAAGGGCAATACATAAACAACAATAATAAAACATATTATACTTATCTTTGGTTCGAATTAAAAGATATTAAAACAGCCAATTATTTTAGTAAAGATTCTTATGTTATCATCCAAGTTTGTGGTATATTTCAAGCCAACGGGCATTTTTGCATATATCCTAAATATTTAATAGAAATCGGTTTAAATTTGCAGTTTACAATAAAACAATTTAGAAGCAAAAGACCTCTGTCGACTAGGTAGAAACATCAGTAAGACAGGTCAATGTCAGTTATCATCATCATCATCATCATCATCATCATCATCATCATCATAATCATCATCATCATCATCATCGCCATCGCCATCGTCATCATCATCATCATCATCATCATCATCATCACCATCGTCATAGTCATCATCAACATCATAATAATCTTTCGGCACCTTAATCACCACCTTCATCATCATCATCAGAAGAAGAATCACCAATAGTGCCAAAATCATCATCATTACCAACACCACCATCATCATCATGATCATCATATTAAAAAACTTTTGAAGGGCTCGTAGTCTTCTTTTGACTTCCAAATCAGCTCTATAATAAAGATAAAAAAATTAAACATCAAAGGGCAAATACGAGCTTTTTATAACGTACATGGAATGAATCAGTGGTTTCTTAATGGAATTAAGGTTACAACTGCTATGATAGCCAATAATCTATACATCTTCTTTGTCATTGCTTACATCTGCATGGCTGCGAAAGTAGCCAATAATCCATAGATCTTCTATGTCCTTGCTTACAGCTGCATGACTGCGAAAGTAGTAAATAATCCATACATCTTCTTTGTCCTTGCTTACAGCTGTATAGCTGCGACAATATCCAATAATCCATAGAACTTCTATGTCACTGGTTGCGGTTGTACGGCTGCTACAATACCCAATAATCCATACAACACCCATGTCCTTGCTTACAGCTGTATGGCTGCTACAATAACCAATAATCCATACATCTTCTATGTCCTTGCTTACAGCTGCTAACTGCTACAATAACCAATAATCCATACATCTTCTATGTCCTTGCTTACAGCTGCTAACTGCTACAATAGCCAATAATCCATACATCTTCTATGTCCTTGCTTACACCTGTATGGCTGCTACAATAACCAATGCTGTGTTCACCATTATATTATTCTGCGCACTACTAACGGTAGTTCCGACAGTTTACTTCTATCTAATACATCTGATATAAATTACCCTTGTTATTGTTGACATAATTGCGGCAAAATAAAAAAATAAAATAAAATAAAACCTAGATTTAAAAATGAGTTGTTTATAACATTACCTTAATTGTAAGACAATACAAATCATAAAGTATATCGCATTGAATGTCCATTATTTCCAAATATATAAATAAGCACGATGGGGATTTCAGTTAAAGGCATCTCGAAAGGAATGTGGTATCCCACTGAGCCAGGCCCCCATATGCTATGACCAGACCTGCTAATTGCTGGTCATCACTGCAGGGAGTCTTTAGCCAACATAGTACTAATCTGTCACAGTAATACCTCTGATGGGTTAATGCAAAACTAAATTACCTGCTAGTATGGATGTGAGACAGTAGGCTAGTTTTACACAAAGCCACAAACATTATTGTTAGTGATAATGTGGGTTGTTTACTATATGATCCCTTACAAATTCTTAATTGCATTAATTACTAGGTGTCAATTTTGTAACTGCAAGATTATGTATTTATTTATAGCTAAATATTTAATTTTGAAAATACATGAGAGATACAAGTTTTAGTATTCAAAATGACTCTGAAGGACATTATTCTGACAATGAATGACTTTTTAAATTGCTTTTGTTAGAAACGTTTCGTTATATTTTACAAATCAAAATAAAATATAACTTTAAATATATATGAGAACTAAAAGAATGAAAGAAATAACAAAATGTATAAGAAATAACAAAATCAACCAACAAAGTAAGAAAGAAAACAAATAAAGATTTATATATATATATATATATATATATATATATATATATATATATATATATATATATATATATATATATATATATATATATATATATATGTGTATATATATTATATATATGATATATATATAGATATATCTATATATATGTGTGTGTATATCTATATAGATATATATATATATATATATATATAGATAATGTATATATATATATATATAATATATATATATATATATATAATATATATATATATATATATATATATATATATATATATATATATATATTAAGTAATTTAAGTAATTGGTATATTTACAACTGTTTCCTTTACAAACTGTGAATGACTATGTTCAACCCCCAGATATAGCATACATACACGTGGATCTTGAACAATACCTGTGTGACAGACACATCGTTACAGACTGTGGCAGCCTGGCTTATCAGAAAACAGATGCCCTCACATGCTGGGTTGGGCAATAAATGGGGGGGGGGGGTCACTTATATAAGGCTCTTGAGATGCCTTTAAGATAAAAAACACTGATTACCCGGATGATCATCTCACGTAATCTCAAAAATAAATTGCCACGTGCTTTTATAAGATAAAAAATATGTAACTTTGCAGCGTGGCTCGGATAGGAAATATACTTTTAGCAAGGCAAATGTGGTGTTGTATTCTACTTTTCCCATGCAGGTAGAGCACCAATAACCAAAGTTTCGAGGGATCTTTCTCCGGTAATAATAATTTATTTAGTTTAATGAGAGAACAAAAATGGTCTTACTGCTGGTTCCATCTGGTATCTTGCTACCATAGTATAAAATATCATTGATATTTTCACAAAAGTGTGTACAGTTGGTTCAGTCTGTTAACCGCATTCACTCCACTGCTTACGTTTCGCTATGCTACCATAACCACTGGCGTGACAAGCACATGACCATAGTGAAGATTTTGCTTGAGTACTTTGATATCAGTGTAAATGTGAAAGTGTTCCATGAGATTAAGATGTAATGAAATTAAAACAGTTTATTTTAAAAAAGTTATTATTTAATCGTCGGAACAAAAACAATATGGTACACTATTTTAAAACTATTTTGAAATATTGTAAAGTATTATAATCTCGTTCAAATTTTGTCAAGTCCATTGACTTTTTTTTTTTTGGTGGCAGAAGTTTGGATCTGAAAGAAATGTGACCTCTGACCTAGGGATTATCTGTTAACATGCAACGGTTTAGTCCAATCGGTGTCATTTTATGGCACGTGATGTATGGTTCACCGTATTACAAACTTGACAAGTCACGATACCTTGCCAAGCAGCCGCGATTTCTAATTGATACGTGCTACCATTTGATAATTGCAAGCTATCTTTTATTGTTGCAAGCTACACTGATAAAAGCGGAATACTCGGTTCTTTCCTCCGAACTAGGCCTTACTGATTCAGTTTCCTGTTTTAGCCTGCTAAAATATCGTCCCAATAAAAATGCAATCCAGAATAGCCACCGCTCTTAAGAACAGATATGCGATGTTTATTTTCTATAAAAACGAGCTTTAAGAAAAACAGATACATTAAATGCTCATAAACTGTTGAAAACAGCCTCTCCCTCCGTTTGGGCCTCTCTAATATTATTATGAAGCGTCTCACTTAATAGACACTAACAGGATCAAGTATTGTTTTATGCATTATGCACTGCAATTCTTAAGAGACTTAAATGTTATATTGTTAATGATTTTGGTAACCATCCTTTATTTATAAATGGTACGCACTAACCCGCCAACTCACTGGCTGTGAGCAATATGGTTTATGGTGTTCATTTATAATGCCAATGCGTCATTTTTAAAGCATGTTTACCAGAGAGGATAAACAGCTACGCTGAAAAGGAACACGCGCATGCGAGGGTCCATTGTGGAACGGCCAAATATATTTATGATTCACACGTATCAATAAAGGGCAATACATAAACAACAATAATAAAACATATTATACTTATCTTAGTAAAGATTCTTATGTTATCATCCATGTTTGTGGTATATTCCAAGCCAACGGAGAAGCGGCATATATATCATAAATATTTAAAAGAAACCGGTTTAAACTTGCAGTTTACAAGAATACAATTTAGAAGCACTAGACCTCGGTCGACTAGGTAGAAACATGAGTAAGACAGGTCAATGTCAATCATCATCATCATCATCATCATCATCATCATCATCATCATCATCATCATCATCGTCATCACCATCGTCATAGTCATCATCAACATCATAATAATCTTTCGGCACCTTAATCACCACCTTCATCATCATCATCATTATCAACATCGTCATCATCATCATCAGAAGAAGAATCACCAATAGTACCAAAATCATCATCATTACCAACACCACCATCATCATCATGATCATCATATTAAAAAACTGATTTTTGAGGGGCTCGTAGTCTTCTTTTGACTTCCAAATCAGCATTATAATAAAGAAAAAAAGAATAAAGATAAAATAATTAAACATCAAAGGGCAAATACGAGCTTTTTACAACGTACATGGAAGGAATTAGTGGTTTCTTAATGGAATTAAGGTTACAACTGCTACGGTAGCCAATAATCCATATATCTTCTATGTCCTTGCTTACATCTGCATGGCTGCTACGGTAGCCAATAATCCATTAAATCTTCTATGTCCTTGCTTACAGCTGCATGACTGCGAAAGTAGTCAATAATCCATACATCTTCTTTGTCCTTGCTTACAGCTGCATGACTGCGAAAGTAGTCAATAATCCATACATCTTCTTTGTCCTTGCTTACAGCTGCATGACTGCTACAATAGTCAATAATCCATACATCTTCTATGTCCTTGCTTACAGCTGTATGACTGCTACAATAGCCAATAATCCATACATCTTCTTTGTCCTTGCTTACAGCTGCATGACTGCTACAATAACCAATAATCCATTCATCTTCTATGTCCTTGCTTACAGCTGTATGACTGCTACAATAGCCAATAATCCATACAACACCTATGTTCTTGCTTACATCTGCATGACTGCGACAATACCCAATAATCCATTCATCTTCTATGTCCTTGTTTACAGCTGTATGACTGCTACAATAACCAATAATCCATACATCTTCTATGTCCTTGCTTACAGCTGCATGACTGCTACAATAACCAATAATCCATACATCTTCTATGTCCTTGCTTACAGCTGTATGACTGCTACAATACCCAATAATCCATACATCTTCTATGTCCTTGCTTACAGCTGCATGACTGCTACAATAACCAATAATCCATACATCTTCTATGTCCTTGCTTACAGCTGTATGACTGCAACAATACCCAATAATCCATACATCTTCTATGACCTTGCTTACAGCTGCATGACTGCTACAATACCCAATAATCCATTCATCTTCTATGTCCTTGCTTACAGCTGCATGACTGCTACAATACCCAATAATCCATTCATCTTCTATGTCCTTGCTTACAGCTGCATGACTGCTACAATACCCAATAATCCATACATCTTCTATGTCCTTGCTTACAGCTGTATGACTGCTACAATACCCAATAGTCCATACATCTTATTTGTCCTTGCTTACAGCTGCATGACTGCTACAATAACCAATAATCCATACATCTTCTATGTCCTTGCTTACAGCTGTATGACTGCTACAATAGCCAATAATCCATACATCTTCTTTGTCCTTGCTTACAGCTGCATGACTGCTACAATAACCAATAATCCATTCATCTTCTATGTCCTTGCTTACAGCTGTATGACTGCTACAATAGCCAATAATCCATACAACACCTATGTTCTTGCTTACATCTGCATGACTGCTACAATACCCAATAATCCATTCATCTTCTATGTCCTTGCTTACAGCTGTATGGCTGCTACCTACAATAACCAATAATCCATTAATCTTCCATGACCTTGCTTACAGCTGTATGACTGCTACAATAGCCAATAATCCACACACCTTCAAGTCTTTGCTTACTTCTGCATTATTACTACAGTAGCCTATAATCCACACATCTTCTATGTCTTTACTTACAGCTGCATGACTCCTGCAATAGCCAATAATTCACACATCTTCTATGTCCTTGCTTACTTCTGCATGACTGCTACAGTAGCCTATAATCCATACATCTTCTATGTCCTTACTTACAGCTGTATGACTCCCGCAATAGCCAATAATCCACACTTACTTGCTTACTTCTGCATGACTGCTACAGTAGCCAATAATCCACACTTACTTGCTTACAGCTGCATGACTACTACAGTAGCCTATAATCCATACAACTCCCATGTCCTTGCTTACAGCTGCATAACTGCCAGGATATAATGTGTAGCCATATGTTTTTTCTAGAGATTTAGAAGCGAATAAAATAATATTAATCTCGTTCAAGAAGCAAACAAGTTTAGAATCCGACACTGTCCTAAACAGTTCGTTATTGACATTAAAATACTTCGACCGAATGTGGTCTGTGTCGAAATGAAATATGGTTCTTTGTTAATTGTATTTATAAAAAGCAAACTTCCAGATACCACCATAAAATATCTAGCCTGTCACCGACCAACCAGGGTTTATTTGTCAACTCATGGACAACCCAAAGTTTATGTCCGCGCTGTTTTTCCTGGTACGTTTACAGGAGCCGCATTATACAGCATGCTACTACAGGTTCTTGCTTATCACTCTTTCAAGACATTATTTATCGCTAGATAAATGTAAGTTAAACCTCATGGCAATTATAATATGGGTGTATAAATTGCTTGCTCGAGGATATTATACATAAAATGTACAATTTTCGGCACGAATTGGAGTTTAGACCCAAGAGTTAGAATACCAACATTTCAAGCAAACAGGCGACGGTAATTCTTTTTTAACAATGTAGATCATGACGTGGCGTATGTCAAAATAAATATCTAAACAATTTCCATTGGTTACAATTTTCATTGTAGAAATTGAGACAGAAACCCATCCGGAATGGAAACATGGGGCGGCTTTTAGCTGACCTGGAGATGCAGATCCAGTGCGACTGGAGATCTACCCAGGCTTTTATCTCCGATCTTTTTCTAACAAAAATACAATACTTGTGACATCTCCATAAAAAAGCAAAACTCTTGTTATAAACAATATCTTTTTATTTTATGTCTAAATCCAAGTTATTTCTACTTCTTACACCCCAGAACAAACCAAACTCCAAATTTTAATATTAAGGAAAGTGGTTACCATGGCAACAGATTATTTGCAATAATTTTATAACTTTTATTCATTGGCATCGATTTTACTCGTTGCATTGTATAATAATCAGTGTATAATTATCGTCCATTTGGCAACAGGGAAATATCGCCGATTTTTTTTTCAATATTTACATTTTTAACATGGATAAAACATTATTTGTATCCGATACAGAATTTTAAGTACCGTATTTTCCCCAAATAACTTTAAAAGCCGGAGACTTTTTTAAATAGTGAGTCAACCATTTTATCTCTAAATCATAGTAACATTTATTTTACAAATAAGTGAAGCGACTCCAGATGACTGAGATGATGTTGGTGGGACGATAAACCTAATAAACAATAAACATAAAATAAGTGACAGAATTGTAATATTTACACCTTTATCATATCATGTCATCATATTGCTTATTAAACCAAGAAATGGAAATGACTCAATGGATTCTTTATCTGACTATTAAACTTTGTTTTGTTTCCAAATCTAAAAAAAATAATAACGAAGCATCGGCGAAGAAATTGCACAAAAAGTATGATGTTATATGGCAAAACGATTTACAATGACCTCTACATATATGATAAACGACGTTTATTTCTCTTATAAGTCAAATAATTATAAATAAGGAAATATGACAAAGTTCTAGGAGCACTGCAACATAAAGAAATAAAGAATTGCAACATATTCGAAATTCGAAAAGGCACATGAGCAAGGTATTTTTACAAACCAAATGTAAACGTAATAACAAATCTTTGATGGGTCATCAAACAAATCGGGCAAACCCAACAGTCGGCAAAAGGGATCGACTGGGGTGCTTAACCCGGTTTTACAGAGCTCTAACCTCGCACTTCCTGAGGGGTGTCTCAATTGCTAGCAATGAAAGAAAATCGATCTTTTTGAATAAAACAATGTCCAATTTCAGGCATATTCTGAGATAAGTTATGGCGTCATTAAAGATAGTAATTACGTAATTAAAACTACTGTCCACATGGTATTTAGTAGAGGAAAGTATTATTTATATTGGAACATTATGATATACTGGAAATACGCACATTTTTTTATTGTGACTAAAATGATATTATTGAGTAAAAAAAGAGATGACCAGAGAAGTGTAAATGGTTGTAGAATCCTGTTTATATGTAGGTGAAATTGAGGAACCAAAGTCCAATGTCCAAGAACATATAATACCTGTAACAATCCTTATAGGATGAATATCAATTCATTTACAAATTGTGTGATTGTGAAGACTCCATTAATATAGAATATGGACCTTTCCCTATAGTTGAAAAGTGTACTTGAATACATGTTAACATTAATCAAATCATATGTATTTGTGTACTCAAACTATAGAATAATGTAATGAAGTCCCATGTACATACAATATAGTTATTGAATTCCATTTTAGGATAGCTGCAAAACTTTTACTTCTGTTTGTACAATATACGTGATGATTATGGGCGCAATTTCTCCGTCGTTTTAAAAGCTGGAGAAAAAAAAGTAAATGAAAAGAAAGCGTACTCGAATTAACGTTCGAAGTGAAGACGATTGTCTATTTAAATGACTCTTTCGTTTGAGGCAAATTTGGCTTCTAGATAATAAATTGAGAGATTTATGCGAATAAATGGGTTAAAGTTCAAAGCTAAAGTCGCGTTTAATTCGAATCTCTTTGATAAAGCTGTAACCTAAATACATTTGAGAACTTCCTTTATTAAAAACAAAATTACATGGCCATTTTCCTCTCAAGAGAAATTGGAAACTATCAACGGTGTTTTGTGTTTAACCACACAAATCGAATATCATTATCCGATAACAGTTATTAATTGCTACATGCATGTGCATGTATATGTTTTATTATATATATTTTTTTTAATAAATGCGAAGGCAGTTCCAGTTCTAATGCTCTATCGATATTTTAAATTTGTATACATGTACTTGTTCAGGTGGAGACAATGGTAGATCGTGGGCTGCAAGCACGGATGGACCCGGGTATCATCAGACACTCAGGCACCATTTCTTACGTTTAGTTTAAAGCTACCCCATAATCCTCCCCTCCCCCCACACCTTCACGAACTAAAAGACGGAATAATCGGCCGTAAACAATTTAAACCAAGAATTATGTGTACATGTATGCCGCTTAAGACACGCCAAAAATCAGCGACTGACCCCCTTTGGGGCTGGCTTTAATCGATACAAACTAGTCGAAACTGGCTTTAATCCCTCAAATTCATAATGTAGGAATCTGTTTCGTTATTTGTTGGATTTATCGTTCGACTAACAGTATTTATTTTTTTTATTTTTTTTATTATTTTTTGAGACGGTTTCCACATAATGAAGCTATGGGGATGCCTTTATTGTGTACAGCATGCCGTGAACACTTGGCATGATACCACACCCAGACACATTATATACTGACACCTGGCCGACCAGTCGTGGAACTACCCTTATATTTGCTTGAGAGTTAGCAAGATAACTGTACCACAACTATTTTTAACGACTCTAATATGTCGTGGCATGTGATCGAACCCGTGGCATTCCGCACCTGAAGCCGATGCTCTACTGGTAAAAATCTTTATACATATGTAGTAGCATTGTTCCTATCGCACTGTTATAACCACATAAGACACGCTTGTACTCAAAACCATTGTCACCCGGTATAACATTTAACTTTCATATTGGAGGTCGTGGGTTTTAGTAATAAAAACAAGCATTTTACTTAATTTCTGATTTTGTGGTATATTTGCCTTTTTTATTCCTTAAATACAATTTAAGTATGATTTTTAAATCTCAGACCAGTTTATGCTGTTATATGAAAACGATAAAAGACTGTGTCTGCGTTAATATGGCTTTTAAATTAAGGTGCTGATTTCACCAGAGTGGATGCTATAAGACAGAAAGAAATTGAAATAGAAACGTTTCAAATGATCTTATGAAATAGCTCACACAGTTAATGGGCAAATTTGTGCCAATCAATTAGACAATTGATTATTCTGATTCCAAATCTAGAAATGCGAAATCAATTTGCATAACGCGAACGTATTAGCAATACCGAAGTTGGGAGAGCTTTGTTGGCAAACTGGGAATTATTCGATGGATGAACGAATCCTAACCCCATAAGCCGCTTGCCATGTTTTAGCAGGTCGAAGAAAGTAGGGTAGATCCAGATCAACAGCATTCCAAATAGCTTAACTTCTGTCTGATAAAAAATCCACTTGTTTGTGCCAAATCTCTTACGCTGCATTTCTTTTTTCATGACGATTTTACGAAAACAATAAGAATTCGAATTGAGTATTGAACATGTGGAGCAGGATAGGAAACTTTTGAAGCTTCGGAAGGTAAATAATGTCAACGACCTGATTGAATATGAGATACGGAGTCACACTTACCGTCAGCGCTTAGTACGACAATGAGATGACGAAAATTGCTTTTAAACGATCCAGAGAAAAACCTATAATGGTTTTGCAACCGAATCATTCGTTTCCTCTGAAATCAATGCCGTTTATTACAAGATTCCAGTTACAATTGATCTCAGTTTATACCGGTAAGCATAGAGTCATCTGTATGTATTTCTGGGTCTTGCGGGCGACCTTGCGGGCGACCTTGCGGGTGACCTTGCGGGTGAAAATTCTTTCGGGCGTACGTGCTTGCGGGTGAACTTGCTGGTGAACCGAAGACTAACTTTTGCGTAGAACCACCTTCTTGACGCGGGTCAGCCGAACAGCGTATAAAGTTTGGAGCATTTACTTTACATCTTGGACTCGAACTCATTTGTGGAATTATAAACAAAATATCATTCTCGAATGTTCGATCCTTCCACATTTTTCAAGAAAAAACACCGGCTACGTTGCATCTAAACATGAGTGTACTTTTAAGCATTTAATTATTGCGCAGGTGGTTCTTACTAGACACATATGTTGAATAATTAGCTAAACATCACCAATATGGCCATAAGAGTGTCGGTGAGATGTAACAAATAAAAACAAAAACAAACAATATGTTGTTAAATTTAATTGATAATGGACTCCTACGTTTTAAGCCATTGCAGCTTTCATACTGACCTTTTTGTTACTTGGGCAGATTTGAGACGGAGCATTCTGCATAATTGATTGACATATCCTGCCAATGTGGAGATTATAGTTTATATCAGTGATATATTGATTATTATACAAACACACGTGTACATGCAATGGAGACAGTAATGAGAATTGATTTGCGAATAATGTCCGCACGTGTTCAAGTTAGATGTTTTAATGCCAGTCTTGGTTTTTTGTACTGGACAGGATCGATGGATTATTTCCATATTTTGTAGATAATCGTTAATCCCACTCTTTCTTATATTATATTTTTCCTTCTCATATAAAAATTGCGTTCAATTAATTATCTTTACGTGGAAAACGCAATTTCCTCAACAATTTATTCTAT
>CM017568.1:1933992-1973992 GCA_007844125.1 Sinonovacula constricta | reverse complement strand
AGGCGCGAAATATTCTTATACGTCGTTTATCTATACGAACTGTTTCTAATTTTTGTGATCTTTTCAAGTACTATTTCAAAGGTCAACAGAAGAGTGACTTAACATTATTTTTATTAACAAACATAATAGTGATCTTTTTTATATTTTAATCTAAATAAATTAAATTAAAGAACTTTTAATTGGCAAATAATTTCAGGAACGAAAAACTTTGAATGTATATTTACCACTCGGTGCGATAAAACAAACGATAATACAAATAAAAATACTGCTTGAAAGGTCGACTGGAGTGTGACTTAACAATTATACATTTAAAAACTTTAACATTTCAGAAATATTCATCGGCAATTACTTTTATAAACGAAATCCTTTGAATGTGTATGTACCACTTGGTGCGATGAAACATAACAATAACACAAATAAAACAACTGCTTGAAAGGTCGGCTGGATTGTGACTTAACAATTCACATTTAAAAACAATAGTTATCTTCGACATATATTTGTTTAAACTAACATTTCAGAAATATTAATTGGCAATTACTATTTTGAACGAAATCCTTTGAATGGACAAGCAAAACTTGATACGCTGTAACCAAAGGTAACACAAACAAATAAAAAACACAACCAAAGTCACCGCTGCAATATTTCTTAGTGTTTGCCTACATGTAAACGATTGGTTCGTTCTGTTCTTAATACGTATGTCGTAACACGCTTTGTCCCAGATAATTAATACATTCGAATGATCAGACTTTTCCAGTCGAACTTCGGTTATTCGAAGTCGTCGGGACGGCCAATTTAATTCGACAAAATGGATGGGTTGGAATAATCCAAGTTGCCCCCCCCCCCCCTACACACACCTACAAATAATTTCGACAAGGAGTCCGTCATTCTAAATTGCATCATCTGCAGTTATGTGCAAGAAGCAATGTATATATCTTTGCATAAAAACATAAGAAATGTTGATTATTGGAAATAGATAAATAATAGAATAAGCGTTCTGTTTTATATTTTTTCTGTAAAATTTGTGACATTTTAGCGTCTAGCTGTTCACCATTTGTCGATAGTGTGCATTTTTAACATGTCTAAATAAACGCTCTGAGTTGTCTGTTCTGGCCGAATACAACAGCATACCACTTCATATTCCAGTAACTGATAGAGCATATAGTAGTTTGTTCTGGGAAACATGGTATTCATTTGTATTCTGCAAACTGTCTGCCAATCTCGATCAATTATTGTATTGACTTTTAGTCTCAATAGTAAACGCGCGTTAATCTTTTTTTTTTCTGGACACGTTGTGGAAACCGTTTTTGTTCCGGACTGGCTCGCGTATGCATCGATCAGGGAAAACATCGGACAAAGACGGGGAAATGTCTTGTTTTGTGTTAAAAAAACTGTTTTTGTTAACATTTACAATGGTGGCTATAATAAGAATTAACGGAAAATGGAACCAATACTAAGTGCATGTGTACATCTACCATCAGTCAAGTGTTAAATTGCGTTCTGTTGGTTTTAAAATAACATTCCAGCAAGTTCGATTTTCAACAATTCGTCTGTGCGGCAGGACATTGAGTTTCCTAGATAGAATTCCTAGATTTTTATTGCAAAATGCGTTGCAAAACAAGGAGTGAGAAAACGCCACACGAAAGTGTTCGCCCCGACCGGGATTCGAACCCACGTGGTGAGGCGCTTAGAAGTTATAAGTCGGCGTCTCTACCCGCTCTGGACTGGTGGTTATACCCGGATATTTATCTGGGATCCCCATCTACAGGTACTATGTTTCCAACTGGAAATCGTTTTTAATTAACAATTCTTGTTACACACAGTTATTGGTGGATAAAATCTCCAAACATGTCAAAATAAATAGGAACATTAGGAAAAGGTAACTCCAGAAAGATTAAATTAAATAATGGACACTCTTAAGATATTTTGAAGTAAAATACGAAACTATAAATACCAATGAACATAATGTCACCTTCAACTTGCTCCAGATTAATGCCGCCGTCTATGCACTATTTCACCCCACACTCTTACTGGGCATACATGTTAAGTCATATTGCAGAGACAGCTTCTTTTACTTAAAGGTATATCAAATACACAAAACAATATCCAGTCATTGTTTGGGGGAACCAGACATAACTTCTGCAAAAACTTAAACTTAACTCTAAGAAATGACAATTTTGATCACTGCCTCCGTTGTAAGACACTATAAGTCTTGACATGAATCTCTCTAAATGGGGTTTCTTTTAAAAGAAATCAGCGCGAAGGGGATTTCTGATAAAATAATGTGACCTCACTAGTGATCACATGCTTGCTTAGTTTAGCTAATAACACAGCGTGACTCAGATAGGAAATAGATTTTTGTAATGACGAGAGGAGGTTTGTGTTTCACTTTTCATATAGCTGTAGGGCATAAATAAACAGTTTATCGCTGGAACTTTTCTAGCAACTAAAATTAATTGTGTTGTTTGAGTAAAAGGAAATTGGTCTAAATCGTTAGGTACCCCCTTTATCATATATTAGTGTAGATCCAAGCTGTCCCTATTGTTGAATCTTCTGTGGCCACATTGCCGCATCCTTACCGCTAAGAACTCATTTAAGAACCACATGAGATCTCTGGACAAGCAATACATCTTAATGACATATTGAAAGATTTGAGATTGCGACGAAATATACGGCTTTAGTTTATCCCAGTGTAAGGACGATCGTCTTAAGCCATAAGCTGGGAAACATACCCATCCTACAATGTGACAATTTCTTTAGCAAGAAAAAACCTAAGGCGAAAACAATGGGGAATATAATCACCCTGGGGAAATGTGTTTTTCCGAAATGAGTTTTAGAAATCAGTTTCATGTCACCATAAATATTACAAAATGAGCATTTTCTTCTCAAAAACGCAGATACATGTATACTATTTTTTCACCTGAAAAGATTCTGCAAAATATTGTTTGTTGATATCCTACATCAATCTTTAAGTGAAATGTGAAGCATAGCCGTCCATCAGTCATAACAATCATGTTTTTTCTATCTGGGTCACGCTTTATAGTAACCTGTAATTTGTAAACTAATCTAAAACACGTGACATATTATTAAAGAGATCACGTAATATTATTATCCTGGTAATCCGCTGTGACGTCGATACCATAAAGCCTAATTCCCCATCGTGATTGTCTATAATAATTTTGGAGCGAATGGACATTAAGGTCATATTTTACGACAAGTACTGTGTTACATTGAGGATTGTGTTGTCGTCTTACTAAACTATGAGTTCATGCAGAAAATACGTCCTAATAACCCCCCCCCCCACCCCCTCGACACCGCCCCCCCCCCCCGCCTCGCCCCCCTCGACCACTCCCCCCCCCCCCCCCGCTCCTAAACAAGGGTAAGATACTTGTATAACATATAGGCAAACTAGCCGACGACCTTTAAACTATATATTATATGATAATAATAAGAAAGCTTCATCCCTTTAAGCATTTAAGGACAAGCTTGCCTATAACAACATTCATTCTTAATATAAGATTGTATAAATAGAAATCGGTCTCTTATAAATAAGAATTGACTTATTCTTTTGCCTTCACCTTCTTGTTTTTGATATGTATGAAGAAATTATATTAATTTTATTTAAACTTGTATTAAATATTACACGAAACTTAAAAGTAATGCTTTTATTTGGTTATTTGCATATAAATAATGACGAATTCTAGTTTCAAAAGAAGGAATTACATTATGGGGTAATACAACTTAAAGAGTAGATGAGTAATTGAAAAATGACCAAGCTGCATTTTCAATATTTCACCTCCGTATAAGTTCATGTTAACATGAGTTGTGTCTGTCATCAGTTAAGATATTTGAAGCATTTTAGGTTTGTATAATTATATCTATGTGGGGCGGTCTTCCAGCTGATCCTTGGTGCGCAGTTGCTTCTACCTTAACATTTGTCTGAGGTCTTTCTCTACAAATAGCTGAACGTCGATAATGGTCATAATTGGAGCCTGTGATGTTTGCTTTTTTAAATACAAACCAAAACTATTTTTGCATCGAATTAAAAATGAAGCAAATTATTGTCATTCACATGGACTTATCTGCTGTCATGCAGGTGTTACTGTGGTACAAAGGTTAAACAAATAAAAGTCCAAGAATGACTTACGTGTAGAATGTCTTACAAGATGATTTGAAAGTTGTTTTGCGCACATTATTAATTCACACCTGGACATATTATAGATATAATATCAAAGGTCTAAAATTGCAGTCTTAATTAACAATTGTTGTATTTGATAATAGAATAATTAAAAAATAAACAATTTCAGATTTAGTTTAAATAACACACGCCTTATAGTGTTAACGCTTTGGAAAAAAACCCAACACAAACACGAAATTAATGAAATGTATTATTTTAAAAAGGCGTCATAGGGTATTTCTGGCGGCTACTGTGCTTACATGATTATTTTTAATAGGCGTCATATGGTATTTCTGGCGGCTACTGTGCTTACATGATTATTTTTAATAGGCGTCATATGGTATTTCTGGCGGCTAATGTGCTTACATGGTTATTTTTAATAGGCGTCATATGGTATTTCTGGCGGCTACTGTGCTTACATGATTATTTTTAATAGGCGTCATATGGTATTTCTGGCGGCTACTGTGCTTACAGGATTATTTTTAATATGCGTCATATGGTATTTCTGGCGGCTACTGTGCTTACATGATTATTTTTAATAGGCGTCATAGGGTATTTCTGGCGGCTACTGTGCTTACGTGATTATTTTTAATAGGCGTCATAGGGTATTTCTGGCGGCTACTGTGCTTACAGGATTATTTTTAATATGCGTCATAGGGTATTTCTGGCGGCTACTGTGCTTACAGGATTATTTTTAATAGGCGCCATATGGTATTTCTGGCGGCTACTGTGCTTACATGATTATTTTTAATAGGCGTCATAGGGTATTTCTGGTGGCTACTGTGCTTACATGATTATTTTTAATAGGCGTCATATGGTATTTCTGGCGGCTACTGTGCTTCCTGGATTATTTTTAATAGGCGTCATATGGTATTTCTGGCGGCTACTGTGCTTACAGGATTATTTTTAATAGGCGTCATATGGTATTTCTGGCGGCTACTGTGCTTACAGGATTATTTTTAATATGCGTCATATGGTATTTCTGGCGGCTACTGTGCTTACATGATTATTTTTAATAGGCGTCATAGGGTATTTCTGGCGGCTACTGTGCTTACGTGATTATTTTTAATAGGCGTCATATGGTATTTCTGGCGGCTACTGTGCTTACAGGATTATTTTTAATATGCGTCATAGGGTATTTCTGGCGGCTACTGTGCTTACAGGATTATTTTTAATAGGCGCCATATGGTATTTCTGGCGGCGACTGTGCTTACAGGATTATTTTTAATAGGCGTCATATGGTATTTCTGGCGGCTACTGTGCTTACAGGATTATTTTTAATAGGCGTCATATGGTATTTCTGGCGGCTACTGTGCTTACATGATTATTTTTAATAGGCGTCATAGGGTATTTCTGGTGGCTACTGTGCTTACATGATTATTTTTAATAGGCGTCATATGGTATTTCTGGCGGCTACTGTGCTTACAGGATTATTTTTAATAGGCGTCATATGGTATTTCTGGCGGCTACTGTGCTTACATGATTATTTTTAATAGGCGTCATAGGGTATTTCTGGTGGCTACTGTGCTTACATGATTATTTTTAATAGGCGTCATATGGTATTTCTGGCGGCTACTGTGCTTCCTGGATTATTTTTAATAGGCGTCATATGGTATTTCTGGCGGCTACTGTGCTTACAGGATTATTTTTAGTAGGCGTCATATGGTATTTCTGGCGGCTACCGTGCTTACAGGATTATTTTTAATAGGCACCATATGGTATTTCTGGCGGCTACAGTACTTACGTGATTATTTTTAATAGGCGTCATATGGTATTTTTGGCGGCTACTGTGCTTACATGATTATTTTTAATAGGCGTCATATGGTATTTCTGGCGGCTACTGTGCTTACAGGATTATTTTTAATAGGCGCCATATGGTATTTCTGGCGGCTACTGTGCTTACAGGATTTTGATTTTGCTTTAATTTTACATTATGACGAGTCACTTTAGCACGTGAATCAATAATTCGCGATAGTTATAATCTTTCTGTGTGACCTATTATAAATGTCAATGATCACGTTATGATGAGAATTGATTCTTTTATACCTTTGAAAAGACAAAAGTGCCGCGATCTATATTCTTTTTTGCCATTTGCATTATTTTCACGACAAGATATCCTAAAGCATATACCTTGTATTTATTACATCCTTGTTGTCGTGACTTAGCTACATTTTTATAAAATAATATGTGCCATAATCGCTGTATATTTACCTCTTATTATATTACTAAATACTTGTGAAGCACAAGTTTAGTTTTAGATTAAAACTCGAAAACTTTCGAGGAAAAGAAACAACAGTCGCACAAAAGTATTTTGCGTACATTGCTTCATATGATTGTGATATAGTATTTGTAGGGAAGACTATATTCTAAGACTGCTCTTTACTGTCTTCTTCTGTCTATTCCTGAATTAGGAACAAAAGGCTCCAATGTCACGTGTTACCAGCACAGGCTATTTGCAGACTTATTATTCTTGTACTTGGCGGCTTAACCTTGTTTGAAGGGGTATTGAAACACACTTTCTGGAAAAATACTTGAACAGTGTCCTAAGAAAAGACAATTATTATCACTACCTCAGCTGTAAGACAGAACAAACCGTAAAATAGACCGATTTACCAAAGCTATCAATAAGCATAATGCGGATATCTACTAAAAATGACATTGCCTTTTGTGCGAATTTTCCGGACAGTGATATAACATTATAACACGGACTTGTCACGTGGTTTTCTTAGTTTAAAACTGGCTATCGCTGCAGCGTGGCTTAGTAAGGCAATACCTGTTTGCAATAACAAGTGCTGGTTTAAGCTTCATTATTCACACAGATCAATGACACCAGGAGAACAGGACCTCTTCAGATAGCAATCACTTGTTAGTTGTTGGAAAGACCACTTTGGGCGGATGCCACATTTGAAGTTTAAGACCTACTTTTACATTTGTCAGAGGATAAAACTTATTTGATGTTTTGAACAGGCAAATTTATGTAGACAGTTATAAAGACCGTGTATCTGACAGGAAGTCAGAAGATGGTTGATACAATGATACAAAAGTTTCATGTTGTGATTGAATCAGTGTTCCTCATGCACTGTAGCACTTTGATGCGTATGTGTATTAAAACCGTATTTTCATGTTTCAGTATGTGTTCCTTACGACTGTATTCTCTTAAAAATAAAAAAGTGCAGGAAAAACTAAAAGATATTATGAAAGGTATATCAAAAAGTACATTTTTTTAATAGAGACAGGGATGGATCAGCGAAATAGCAGGGGCGTCGAAGGCCGATATTGACATTCGATCTAGGTGGGTTAGGGGGCATCCCTTCCTCCACACCGATTTTTTTTATTTCTTACGTGTAGGAGATGCTTTCTAAAGTGTATCTGGACAAAAGAGGAATAGTTTTAATTGGTTTACTAAATGTTATGTTACTAAACTGAACATACAACCGCGAAAAAGCAAAGGCATAAACCTTGAACAAAACAACTTTGCTGTTGATAAATAATTCAAATTCTTCATAAAAATATGCACAGACAAGCAAGCACATATTTCCATTTAAGACCATAATCGGATGCGTTCCGTACTCGATATCAGTGATAAGAAATGGAATGGACATAACACTGCACAGTGAAAACAATGTTTTTATTTGAAATATAAAACAGTTAAGCCCAACATTAATAGCACACAATTATAACTGCAATTATAACTAAGCGTTTTAGGCAAAAGTATACATGTGCTTTGTTGATAACTGAATTTAATCTTAGGCAAAACGTTGCTGCCATTATCTTATTCAGTTGAACAATAGACTATATGAGTCGCATTGTTGAAAAAGAGAATTATGAAGTAGACGCATTTTGTCTTCGGGGGAAATAACAAGTTTCAAGCTAAAAATATCGGAATAATTGCAAAACTAAGTGTAATACCGTAACAATGCATGAGAAGAAAGAGATTTATAACGTAAAATCATTAAATCTGAAGCAATCGAGTCTACATACCTGCAAATCATTTATATTAAATATGGACGTTTTCCGCATTTTCTCTTCTCAAACAAAAACAGTCAATGACCTCCTTATATTGACATTCAAAATGCATGTTAAGTTGAATATAAGTTACAACGTACGAATGATAAATGACTAACATTACAAATATAATTAGGGCTGGCACTTGAAAACTCTATCACTCTGTCTCTTGGAAATCTAATTATAAAGCCGACTTTTCACTCTTTCTCTTGCTTACATAATTATAAATCTGAATAAAATGCCGATCTTGTACTTACTATATTTATGTAAGATAGGGTTAGGTCAGTATCGTAAGTACATCATGTTCACCCATATATTTGTCCGGAATTAAGTGTTGGCCGGAATAACGGTACACTTTCAATATTTGTATTATTTATTTGCTCTGAAAACTGATCACGGAAATGTAATCCTGTATTGGGTTCTTTTTATTTATATCTATCAATTTTGAAACGAAATATACACTTAAGCATCAAAATACAGCATTTCCCACATACAATCTATTGACAATTGTGTGTCGCCATTATTTGTGTTTGCCTGACAAACTGTTTGCCATATCAGTGCGCAGGGAAACAGACTAATCAAAGATGCGCAAGTGGTTTTTTCCAACCAATTTTATGAGGTTTTCCTCCTTGCCATAATTTAGGGCATTGCTATGCAGAATACGGTTGTGTCAATGCGGGGAACTTCTACAACAAACACGACAAAGAAATATAAACGCTGTTAAAAAATTATGTACATGCACTTAAGGTATTTGAGCACAGTTACAAATTTAATTAAATTCTAACACACAACCACCTGGAGCAAATCTCAAATCTAGGACAAAAGCTTCCAGTATCCCGATTATTAAGTCGAACAAATGTATCAAATTCGGTTGCGTCTGTTATTTCAAGTTTCAGATATTCTAAATGTTATAGTGTTTTGCACAATTATATTTGTATTTTGGTAAAAAGTGCGTATTTATTACTACTATAAAGTGTGCGGGGTTGGGTGGGAGGTATATTTTAGCCACGTCCGTCGAGGACCCTGGCTGTCGGGGACCCTGGCTGTCGGGGACACTCTCCGTCGGGAACCCTGGCTGTCGGGGACACTCTCCGTCGAGGACCATGTTTGTCGGAGATACTCTCCGTCAGGGACCCTGTCAGTCGGTCAATCTATAGATGAGATTAACTGTGATATGTCTTGGCTACCGTGTGATGTTAATGAAACTTCGCAGGATGTGTCAGTACTAAGCAAAGTGCGTGTATCATCGTCACAAACTCACATCATGGCCGGCTTGATTTAAATTTTTGAGATAATTATATGGTCAATTGTTAACTTTATAGTTTATAAACTGTCGATGTTAATTCTTGTTTTCCCTTTTAGGGGCCAGAAACATAAGAAAAGGATTATTGACAATCAGTTGTTGTAAATTACAAAATGTAAAGTAAAATAAGTAATCTATGTACTCATATTCCAGTTGTGTGTGTTATGAACAAGTCTCGCATAACAACGGGTTAATTAGAGTATGTTCTTGTTATTCCAGACAAACTGACCTGATAACCAGATATTCAATCGTGTCGTTTTTAAGAGAGAACAAAGTGTGTCTATGTTCTAAAACAGTCTTAATTACCTTTCTCAAATTAAAAGAAAATACCCCCATACCAGAAACAGTTTTTAACTGGCATCTATTATAATATTACATTTACAGTCATTAAAATCGACCACAAAACAACACACAAAAAGAAAACAACATAAAAACAAAAACGAAACAAAACATACAACAACAATAACAACTAAAGTAACAACATACATAAAAGTTTGCTCAGGTTCTATGTTAAAATATTTATGCTTGAATCGTAGATCTTCCTCGTAAATCTGTCTGGTTATTGTTTTCAGAATAATTCCATCAAAACAGAACACACATGAAATGGCCTCCAAGTATATCTCTAGGTTCCAAGATTTCGGGGAACGAGGAACCAAGTACATGTATTAAACACTCAGTAATCCTAGTAACAGGCAGCTCTACAGTAGATATACATGATATATTCGTTCTGTACCTATGTAGGTAACAGTGTTTGTCTGTCAAAAGTGACATATAATTATCAGAAATTCCGAGTGTACGGAAGCTGGAAGTAATATGACATGCCAAAGCCATAATTCTTTCAAAATGATCATGAATGTCACAGGTTAGTAAGCTGATGGTGGTTTGTTGTTAAGCTGATGTTTCTGTTTTGATGTAATTTTGTTTTTATTAATACATGGCACCGAAACAATAATAGTAATACAACTCCGGGCTGCTGGCGGAGAAATCTCGCGAACAACAGTCTGAATAAAAGCACCGTCGAAGCGTTTATTGCTTCTAGTCTGGAACATGTTTCAGATGTCTTGTTGTAGCTGTTTTTATTATAACCCGTTTCAAGTAAAATGCAATTAAAAACTGGCGGCAATGACACATGTTTACACTATTCAGTATGCTGCTATTTTACAATATAATCAGAGTCCTTCGATACTTTCCATTGCTGGGCATAGCAAAAATGATCATTATTGTGTCATTATTGAGTTCGCCTGGTTGCTTATATGTTCATTTAATGCTTTTGGAGCGCATATATTCTGTTCTAATGTCAACAAAAAGGCAGGTTGTGTAATACCATAAGAGTCAACGCGTTACATTGTGAATGATCTTGAGTGGTTCTAAATCGTCGAAGTGGTCGCTGGAACTGACAATTATCTGTAATTTACACAAAGTAAATACCGACAATAAAGTTTGCACATAAGTTCTGGACAATGCTCTATTTTGCCAAGGTGACAGCTTCTACACTTTGAGATGTGAGTTAATTTATTGATTCAATCCTTTTTATCCACTGCCCCAATTAGGTCTTGAATGGTGTAAAACATCGATGTGATATAGTGAACTGACAATTGTTTTGAATTCTTACGAAAAAGTTGAATTTAGGCATGAAGAATTTTCCAAGATCTTAAAATGCATCAGATGTGTTTTAGCTGTATTTTACATGGTTAGCATATGGCGTCTGTATGTGCAGATTAAGTTCAGCAAAGATCAGCATCGTTATTATTCGATATGAAGTCTAAAATGATGTGGCTAGTTATAGTTGCAAAGTATGATAATGATGGTGATGATGATGATGATGATGATGATGATCATGTAGATGATGATGATCGTGATTGAGATGATGATGATGATGATGATGTTGATGATGATGATGATGATGATGATGATGATGATGGCTTTCGTATCCAAAATAGTTTCCTTCGCACTATTTATTGGGTATGTACCCATCGAGACAGAGTAGCCCATTAATCAAAACGAACAAAATACACCCTACCATGTGTATCCTAACATTACATAAAACTTATTCGGTTCAAATACTTAAATGTCAATCACATGAACGAACGATTTAGAATAGTGTCTCATTCTAAACTTGTTTGATTTCTGAACGAGATTAGTTTTCTTTAAACTTGAACTATTTTAATTTTTCCTAACTTGTTTTCAGTTATCTTTTACATTATTTTAATCCTATAGATTTTTATATTTCTTCTCACGTAATTTAATTCTAACCTTATTGTCTTTTATTTACGTTTAACCTTATCGTATTCCGCAACGTATGACAATAAAGTGTCAATGTGCCGTAACCCCCCAAAATACAAAATTCAATTTTCTGCGCCTACCAGGAGAAAATGGAACGGCTATAGTTGTTTGAAATCGAGACGATAACACGAAGCTAGACTGTACTTCACCCTTTGCCTATCGACATTCCAAGAATTCCACTAATTGTTCTGATACCAGCGTACTTGTAAACCTGTTTAACCAGAGACAATATTTGTCAATGTTAATACGGTAAGTAATTGGGGATGCTGTGAACACTTTTTGTAAGGCAAGAATTTTCTCTTGCTTTTTGTACTTGGACAAGGTTTAATAAGTGCACAGGTGGTTCTGGCTAAATTGTTTTCGAAAATAAAAAATGAAAATGACTACTGCACACTGGCATATCTTCATTTACTTTTTTTGTTTACAAAAATGATAACAAGTAGGTTTATTTGATCAGATGTTATCCTCTTGTTCTCTATGTATGGCATTTGAAAAGCGGCAGTATTTACAGGCCGTGATCCGACCGATTTATACGGGTTTTCAAGGTATCTAATAAGGGTGTTTCTCTCTAGTAAGTTATGTCTCGTCATAGGTGTTTGTCCTTCAGATTGTCCGTTTACTTAGTGTTTACCTTAGTTTAAATATAGGTCTAAATGAAATTATAATATTACTGTTTATATTTCCTTACTCTTTACATAGACGACAAATTGTGAAAGACTACATTTGATTTCAATTTAAATTCTAGCAATGACCGAAATTTGCGATCAGGGCAAGTAACCATGGCAACAAAAGTCAAGCAGAAATAACTTAACACAACACTGCTTTAAATTACTGTGTGTTTGATGGGTTTATTCTGCACTATTTCAGTCATTTAGAGACAGTGTTTATTAGAATCATATTTAGTGCCGCCTTCACTGTGTATAAATGCCGTTATCATCTGGCATAATACCACACCCAGTCACATTATCCTGACACCGGGCCAACCTTTCTTGGAACAGCCCTTATATTTACTTGCTCATTGGCTTGGGCGATAACTAGGGAGCTATTATTCCACTAGCATTTATGTATGTCGCGATCCAGGATAGAGCCCAAGGCCTCCCTACCTAAAACCGACGCTCTACGAATTGCGCTAACTTTTCTTGTTTCCTGAATTAACGCACAACTGAACACAAAACTCGAGCATCCACTCTACAATACCTGCGAATAATGATTTGATAAAGTTAAGACAAAATGTAAACATAAGCCTACATAGCTTTACCTATTTTCTTTACCTGCTTACCACTTTTGATCATGTTTAGACAATTTTGTGCGGAGCTACATCTGCGAGGTCTGTCCAGGATCTGTATTATTTGACAAGACTGTAGCAAGATTTTAATTACCTTTTGATGTTTGTAATTGTTCAAAATCCCTGCAGAGCCTTTAAATATAGTCTGGCAGGCCCGGATCCAGATCGGCTTTGTGTTTGTGTGTGTGTGTGTGTGGGGGGGGGGGGGGGGGGGGGCGAAGTCTGCAATTGACATACGCGAAGTAGGTGGGAAACAACAACAATTTTGAGCCATCGTGAGATACACGTGGTGCTTCCTACAGCTGCCTTTTCTCTTTTTTGCAACTAGATAAATAATTCTCTAAAGCCTGTGTTATTGCTGAAAACGGGATATGGACAAAATCCTTCCAGAGCAAAATTCCTTCTGTTAATTTTAGCAAAGGCGGACCCATCCGTATTTTTAACGCCTGTAAATTACCTCCATTAAATTGTCTACATTTTGCAATATTGTTTATTTCGTTCGTATAGCAACGTGTTGTAAATAATTTAAAAATAACATCGTATTTTTTGTAATAGAATTTCATTTTCGAAATATATTTAATTTTTATTAATTTACGGGAGAAATTTTGTCTTTGTCTTTGGTTAAGTTTTAGATTTTGTCCGGCGATGCTAAAAAGAGCAGAAAGGATTTTGTCTCGGAGGGATTTTGTCATACACATGCTAAGGACTTTTGCAAATGTTTGTGTTTTTATTTTGCTTAGATGTAACTTTAAATTTTTTGCTCTATTATATGTCAGAATCAATCTCAAAGCGGTGACTTCAAAATATTTTCATAACTCACAAAAACATATTCTTGTTATAAAAACAAACCAATTCTTAAGTACACTGAACTACAGTGTACCTTGATTGGGATGCAAAGTGACAGACAATCGTAACACCTCGGCTAATGCCGTCTGCATCATCACCGAGGAGTGCCAATGAAGCTCATTAGTAGGGGAAGTGAGAGTGAGGGCTACAACCGGAACACCTCGGATAATTCACGAATCACCTCTCAGATACATGGAGGTAGCCGGATCACCTCGGCCATTTGCCTCAATTGGACTACTTTTGTGACAGACGTCAAAACAAAGATGGCATCTCAAATGACAGGTCACTACAGTATAAAAATGCAATTTGTGACGGCTACGAATTTAGATCATCCAAGTTTAATTTACCTAGCGCAGCAGACACGCAGCTGTAAAACGACGCTATTGTTCATGTTTTGTGCGAACTACATCGTGATTTCAGTAAGAATACATCCGAAGGATGATTGTCCCGTGACGAAATTACCCGAGGAGTTCCGATTGTGAAGGCTACACACAGCGGACGTTGAACACAAGCCAGATGGCCTCAGGGGTCTGGCTAGCAGCGGGGGCCCGATTGGCGGATAAGTATATGACAGTCAGGGGGCCTGAGATACCCGTGATTTTCTTTACACGGTCTAGGCCATTTCTGAATAAATAATTATAGTCAATAAAAATTGTACGTCCGGACCAACTGGTGAGGCCGAGGCACCCGAGCCTCGCACCCCCCACCCCAACTCGTCGGTAAATCCGGGCCCGTGTCAAGAGTTCTTATGAAAATATCGTTTTGTTATTGTGCGTTTTTAAATGTGGTATCCGACAGTCTGGTGTACTCTTTTCTCTCATGCATCTTAACAAGCTTTCGTTACCTGAAAGGATGCCACGGAATGCTGTTTATTGGTGCTCAACATCCATGAACATTTTAAGCATAACACCACAGTTGTCATAACATAAACGTATTTCTTATTCGAGCAACGCTGCACACTTAGCTATTTTGTAAACAAAGAAAACCATGTGACCACTGACTTTACATGAACATACAGGTAATCAGATCTAATGTCGATATCACTTTACATGAACATACAGGTAATCAGATCTAATGTCGATATCACTTTACATGAACATACAGGTAATCAGATCTAATGTCGATATCACTTTACATGAACATACAGGTAATCAGATCTAATGTCGATATCACTTTACATGAACATACAGGTAATCAGATCTAATGTCGATATCACTTTACATGAACATACAGGTAATCAGATCTAATGTCGATATCACTTTACATGAACATACAGGTAATCAGATCTAATGTCGATATCACTTTACATGAACATACAGGTAATCAAATCTAATGTCGATATCACTTTACATGAACATACAGGTGATCAGATCTAATGTCGATATCACTTTACATGAACATACAGGTAATCAGATCTAATGTCGATATCACTTTACATGAACATACAGGTGATCAGATCTAATGTCGATATCACTTTACATGAACACACAGGCAATCAGATCGATATCTATTTTTCACTTAAAATCCTCATCTTACTTATTTATTGATTTGGAAATAATGGCCATTATGAGCGACATTCTTTACGATCTATCTTGTCTAACAATTAAATTAAGTTTATAAACAGCATTTATTTAACCTTATGCCGAAGTTATGCATAAATTATCCAGACCAGGGGTAATATCTTGTTATAAGACTAGCTGAGCTGCCTCGGAAACAAATAGAAACAGTCTGTCTGCTGTGTATCTACCCTCGCCAATACATATATTAGACTGCATTCCACAAATAAATTCCAGCAAGACGTCCAACAGGTAGGGGTGTAAAACTGTTACAACTGTTGTAGCGTCTGTCAATATCAATCAATGTCACTTTTGCACTGATACGAGGGTTTTGAAATTGTATTTTCGATTTATCTCTGTAATGGATACCTTGTACATTCGCCTATTAATAAAAAATTATTCAACAGTTAGGCATATAATAGGTCTTTAATGATATGAATACCCGTAAAAAGGTTATTATGATATATTCTGACTAGGAAAATAGTATAAAACAAATAAATTACCACGTAAGGGATGCCAAATTGTAAATATGATTAACTAGAAAGACAATCGAGGATTGTTTCGGTTTCGAAATAATAAGTTTTTTTTTTATTAATTACGGAAAACAAACAAACAGAAAAACAAACATCCGAATTAAATTTTTAAAGATAAACGTTTAAAGCAGTATTCATATTGTTTTAGGTAAAGCATTGTGCATTAAGAATTATTTATTGATGGTTTATTTGATGATTTAGGCAATAAAACAGGGTCTGTATATGTACTAAATGGGTTGTTCTGTTAATTATTAATGTAAATGTTGGTCCGAGGTAGTCCTAAACATGCGAATAAAGGCTCATATATGCCAGTGCCTTGAAAAAAATATTTTCTTTTGTTGAATGCTTTGTTTTATTTTTTACATTATTTTCTGGCGACTTTGATGCTCTGCATCAACTTTATTCTTGTTTTTCTTTAAATACATTTCAGTTTAAACACATACCGTGCCTCATTAATCTGTGTAGGCGACATGAACAAAATACTGTTTAAATGCTTTATGTGTCACTTCGTTCGCGAGAAATATCAATAATAAATTTACCATGCCATTATCATTATCTGCTATCAATATTAATATCTTGGCGAGCGTGTTTACAGGCACTCCGGACAATAATTTTCCGGATGTTTTCAACCACTTATTAGCTGATAGTCTTTTGTGTTCGGTTAGATAGCGGAAAATAAGTTTGGTTGCTATTTATCGTTCGTAGACACGGCTGTACAATAAATAAGAGATAAATGCAACCCAGATATTGATCCGATATTGATTTATTGCTTCGTGGTGTACATTGTCATTAATGATTGGAGAAATTAGAGAGAGAGAGAGAGAGAGAGTGAGAGAGAGAGAGAATAGAGAGGCAGACAGACAGACAAGCAGGCAGACAGACAGACGGACGGACGGACAGACAGATTATTTTCTTATTACAGACTGGTGGCTTTTATACAACGAACACAAAGTCTTATATGAACAAGTAAGGGGGGGGGGAATCTGATGAAGACGAAAGACTAAAAAAAATGCGAAAAACAACACAAGTAACCCGCTTGGACAAAAGACCTAAATGTTTTGTAGTGGCATATCAAAGTAAAGTATCACCCTGGTGACCTTAATATAGCTGCTAATGTCAAAAGGCAAATAAAGTAACTTTATAATTTATAAAAGTACTTTCAATTTACGTAGTTCTTATATTATTTTCTACAAACAAATCTACTTGCCATGTTAACCGCTTTTTAGTCGAAGCTGTTAATTAAAGCAGATATACACGACTCCTAATGGTATAGCTTGTACACCTTTCATATTTTGAATTTTGCTGAAACAGCATTTCTGAAATACTAATTGATCTGTGACCCATTGCGTTTGTCAGACAAGCAATCAAAGTACCTTGAGTGACAACCGATGTGAGTTATATCAAATATTCACGTAAAAGAGAGTTTAACTAAGGATGCAGCCTTGTTATAAGGTTATATAAGAAACTAAATGGTATTTTGTAACATCGCATTGTTAAATTAGATAGGTCCATCATATTACAGCTAAATGTACAAACAAGCATACAAACATTCCTTGTTTATGATGATGATGATGATGATGGTGATGATGATGATGATGATGATGATGATGAAAAGGCTGATGGTGGTGGTTGTGGTGGTGATGATGAGGAAAATGATGGTGATGATGATGGTGGTGGTAGTCGGGGAGGTGATGATAATGAGGAAGATGGTGGTAATGATGATGATGATAATGAAGGTTGTGGTGGTGATGATGACGAGGAGGAGGATAATATTCAGGTATGTCAACAGAAAATTAAGCAGTGTTTACGTTCATTGCCCTTCTTTATCGCTTCTGTACGCAATACACTTCGAACATCTGCCAATTAACCGACATGTTATGTAACCTCGTCAGCTCAAAGAATTTGACATTTTCAAAATGGCAACGCAGGCTGCCAAAGATAAATACTTAAAACCTGTTTGTAATCGTTTCTGAATAAACAAAAACAATTATTTACGAAACGGGCGGCAAAGTGGCCAAAGTTTCTATTATTTTGTTCGAATTATTTGTTAATCTGTTTACTCTTGTTATTTTTATTCTTTCTAAGACGATTTCTGGAATTCGGACAAGTGTGCATCTTTTATGTGGTTTGATATCAATAAATCAAACAAGCTCAACTCACTGTACGAAATAAACTTTCCATTAAGTTCAATGTTTCTTCACGATATGCCAGCAAAACGAAATGTGTGATAAAAAATATAAGAAAGACTTTTTTTTTGAAAAGCAACAAGAATATAAAGGGACAATACCTTTAACCTTTTTGTGTCAAATGTGTCTAATGGAAAAAAGTTATTATGAATGATTTAAACTAAAATTTGTCAATACAATATAGAGACAGATTAAGCACGATATGTTCATCTGCAAACATTTGTTACGAATGATGGCTGATCTGGAGCCACATGTTTTACTTCAGGCAAATGTTTTCAATACTTTAGCAAGAGTATGAATAGAGCGAAGTTTATACAGCTGCAATTACTTTTCTGTTCCGTTTCTAAAACAAGATTGTCTGGTCTTAAAGCTTCGTATATGAAAACTCTGCTCTACTTGTAAAGTTAAAAACACACTCATTCCTTTGGCAAGGAATTTGTTCTATTTCGTTTTTATGCCCACGAACGTGACATATTGTCAGGAACATGCCGCCTGTTTAATGTTTTAATGTGCGTTTATCTTCAATTAACCGATCTTTGTCGCCTGTTGTGGAAGAAAATTAGTCTCGTTCACATTGAACACGTACGTGTACTTTCTACACAATGGTTCACTTTGGCACAAATTTATAAACATGACATATTGTTTTATTTGTTTATTTCCTTTGCCATATTGTTGAAATGACCATCGCCACGGAGCATAAAGGACACACTATTAAAAGTCATTTTTGTCATAAATGCCTGCAAAAGGCACTGGTTTAACATAAAGTCTCAGTTAACGAACATTGAAATGCAGAAAGTTTTACACAATAAATAGACACAATAAAAATTATAACATTAAATCATAATATTATATATATTTGTTTGTTTATAATAAGGTAACAACTCCATTAATAATAGCTGATAATATTCGAGTAAGTAGCATTAACATCGTTCATAATGTACTACAAGCTTCTTGTTACAAATCAATATCACGTGACAGAGAAGACCCTATCAATAAGTGACGTAAACATTGACGTAACCAATGTCATATAATGCGATCGTCTAAAGGCCAATTACTACTACGCAATGGGAGACTAATGCGTAACACTAAACTCATTTGTCGTAATTTAGTGATGTGCTGTTTGGTATTCGTCTTACGTCAAACCATGTTCTTATGTGACTACTTCATTAATATATGACCACAGACAAACGATCCATAGAACCGGATATTTTTCTGTTACAATAATCAAGATGATTGGATTACATAATACATAATAATGGGACAAGGAAAATATAAATGAAATGCGTACAAAAAGGTTGTGAGATCACTTTAGTCATTGATTCAACCTACGTTCTTGTCGCTGGTAAATGACTGATTCGAACTGGTCTCTTGTTCGCACACAAACAGCTAAACATTCAACGTGGTTTAACACTTAGATACTTCTACAGACCAGTATAATGTGATTTTAAATGACAGTATATTGCAACGTGTTTTACAAGTATTTTCTTCTTCTTTATATTGTCCTTAAAACCTGATCTTCGCTTATGAATTCTAAGGTTACTCAACATTACATATTATTTGTGTTTTTTTTTTCAGAGTGTAGATGTTGCCGTCACTTAATAAAACATGTTTGTGTTAACATAGCATACATTTTTTATTGTGTATCGTAATAACATAATCTTATATTAAATTGTACCATTGATCTTCGCTTCTCGTAAACAAAATGACACACACAGTTAAACATTGAACAGCAATTTTGCACATGTTGTCTACGCTGATAAATAAGGCGTAACAAATTGATAAAATGAAATGAATTTGCAGCAAAATTAGTTCTAGTTGACTAGAGAGTGTAAACGAAACTTCATTTGAAAAGTATGCCATTTTCATTCAAACGAACTAAAACTAATTATATTTAATTGGTTTCGATAAAATCAAATACATGTCTGCATTACAATTTAGTTAAATGTTACCGTCCTACATCTGCTTATACAATTGACGGAGTTATTGCACCAAAGTATAATATAAACGAATCCACTTTTGGCATATTTTAGAAGAGGTCTTTCTGTAATAAGCTTTAAATCATCATCAATAAATTTAGAAAAATAAAAGTCTCTTGCTTGTTCAGTAAGCATGACTTTTACTGCAGTTGAAGGCCAAATCTGAATCTTTGTAACAATTGAAAACCAAAGACACAAGTCTGGGTAGAAGTCTGGTCGGAGGAAGACCTTCCCTCAATAAGTCCTTTGTCCCGAGTGGGATTCGAACTGACACGGTAATGGGGGTTACAAATCGGTGATTTTGTCACAACGCGACGGGCGCCCAAAATATCTAGAATTGCTCAATATATTATGAACACACATTTTTGTAGCTTGTCATACACATTTCATCACAACACAAAAGTTGATGGAACAACAAATAAACTATAAATATATGATCGTTGGCTCCAAACGTTGATGTGAAAAGTTATTAAATGCGCTTTCAAGATACTATCCCAGAAAATGGGCAGACTAATTGTAGAAAAAATACTATCTATTTTTTGTTTAAGATATGTCAGTGTGATTTCGCTTAGCTGTGTAACGTTGTGCCAAATGTGATGTTGTTTTTACTTAGACTGTGTTTGACGTATTGCACGTCTAGGTGCAAGAAACTGACAGCCGCTTATAAGCGTGCTATATTAACTCAACTAAAATATGGCGGCTTCTGAGAGGTAACCGTAATGTGTTACAACTGAAAATAAGTCCGCTCTATTAAAAATACAAAATTATACTTACTTACCGTTCCAAGTCGGTAACTGATGATTTTTCTTTTTTGTGTGTAACCTCTCGTCTCTGTATATTTGTAACTTTTACATTTACTCCGTAGGTCTGTGTCCTGAGGCAGTTCAGTTTTAAATATCTGTGGTAATTCTCATAAGACCTTTTCTTAGTTTCTTTTTTTTTTAATTCGTCTCAAAACAAAAAAGATATAAAGATTTGTTTTTAATATTCCATCAAGAAATTGTTCTAACCTAAGTCCCACTCTGATATGTTTTCCGACTTGTTTACTATCAGCATTATGAAGGCATTTACATAATTCTTTTGATGAAAGTAAACCAAAAGTAGCGGAAAGGAATTAAATTTGAATGTAACAAACTAAGTTCAAATGTTCCCTAAGGAAGATACAGGCATATAAACAAAAAAACAAAACATTATTTTTCGAATTTCTGTCCCTTCGGGGATAGTATCAAGAGAAATTACACAGGCTACGTTCACTGTTTACTGCTTACCATTTAATAATAATGGTAATGCATAACATGATAGGTTAGACCAGTTTAACACTCAAATACAAACTCCATCTGAGAAACAAATTGGTATTTCGCTGGTTTGTTTTGTTTGTTGTTTCATTGCATTGACACAATTATGATTCTGTCGACGATGTCTAGATAATTACAGATGGAGCCCTGACATAACTGGGTAGAAACACTGGCGCACCGCCGGTCAGCTCGAAAACCTTTCGACATGAAAGTTTTAGCCTGGACCGGGACTCTAACCTGGCGCCGAGGGGCTAAGGAGTGTCTAGTCGGTAACTACAAGCCGTTTGTTATTGACAGTTTGATTAATCACCTCGTTTTAGAGCTATGCCAACCAGGCAGATAGGTTTTACCTATAAAGAACGTCTTGAATTATTGCACGTCTAGATGCAAGAAGCCAACTGCCACTTGGAAAGTAATCATTCGAAACGTACTAATAAGTCAAAGGATGCCTGAAAAAGTAATCTCGGGCTTGTGAAACATTTATATGAACTCGAAATGCACAGGTTAGAACGTATGTGATTAAAATATAAATCTTTTGGCTTTTTACATGTTTATATGTTTATGTTTCTTGTTTGTTTTTGAAATACATCGCAACAACTAGTCATGATCGTTATAGCGACGTACAGCTGCTTTGGTGGAGAAAGACCCCAGAGAAAATGTCTGGTTTGAACCACCGGCGCACCGCAGGTCAGCTGGAAAACCTTCCCCAATTAAGTCTCTCGCTTGGAACGGCACTCGAACCTATGCGGTGGGAGGCTATGCAGTTAGAGGAGTTACAAATCAGACTCTACACTACTGCCACCACCACTACCACCACCACTACCACCACCACTACCACCTACCACTACCACCACCACTACCACGGGCGCTCCACTGTTATGTATGGAAACATGTCTTATATGTTATGTCTGATCTTCACTTATGTCCAGTGGCGATCACAAACCATACTATTATCTGCAGTATTCTTAATTGTTGTGATGTGTAGATATTATTTCGAACGCCGCCTGGAGTCCATCTTTAGAACTTTCATCAAGAAACCAAAAATGTATAGGAAAAAAAAGGAATTAATTGGCAATAAATCGTGTAACCGAAGGGTTTTAATGAATATATGCCCGTGGGTATTATAACAGGTGTTAATATATGCCCGTTGGTATTATAACAGGTGTTAATATATGCCCGTTGGTATTATAACAGGTGTTAATATATGCCCGTTGGTATTATAACAGGTGTTATGACAGGTGTTCATAGACGGCGCTCATGTTTGTTGTACAGATGTATGAACATAATTGATGTTGAATGAAGCAATGTTCCCATCGGACATGAATATTTCACGCAAATTACTACAACAGTCAAATGTTAATTTCTGACAACGTGAAGTAAATAATACCGAATGTTTTCAGGCAGTTGGGGGGGGGGGGGGCATTGAAAACCCTACCTATTCAGCGCTTCATATTTTGAAAAGAAACGGAATCAGTCATTCCAAAGACATAATGAGTAGTTAAATTAAACTATGTATCGTATGAAAACGTCGAGAAAAAAGAGAAAAAGACCAAAGACTGATTGACAAAACAACATTTAACTGTTCCACTGTTCCAACAATTAACCCTTGAAAGACGTCAAACTGTTGAATAACTACTGATGATGATTGAACAGCGAAAACAGAAAATAAAAAAACAAATGTTTGTATATCAATGTAACTATGGTGATTTTATTTACGCGTCTTAACATGTTTTTATTTAGAGTGTATTTTTTACAAGTAAAGGATTGAACTCTCGGAAAGTGCCTTTAAAGTCGTCAAGAATGTATTTTGCGAATCTATTGTAATTTACAGGACACAATCACTTTAAGTATCCTGCATCTTTTTCAAACAGTGGGCCGCTCTATGATAAGTAACTTGCTTTCTCCATTTACAACTGTAATTGACAGAATTCATTTACATACTTGCTCGTCTTGAAAGCACGTTATTTAGGCAGATCCATCAACGAGAAGACTTACTAGATTATATGGTAATTGTTCTGAGAGGGCTGCCATGTTATCACGTGATATATTGGTAGTGTGCTTTACTTCAACTAGCGCTTGAATATATATGTTCGGATTTCATTTTCATCCTTCTTATATTACCTATTAGCCCAGTTTCTTTTAAAACCTATAAAGGCACGTAAGTATATAAATCATAGAAACAACGTGCCATTTATGATGTTGTGCCAAAGAACACCATTATGTAGAAAGTGCATGAACATGTTAAATGTGAAACGAGCTCTTCCACAACAGGCGACAAAAGTTCGGTTAATTGCCAAGATCAATGCACATTAAAACATGAAACATGTTTAGCAGGCGGCACGTTCCAGACAATTGGTCAGGTTTGTGGGCATAAAGACAAAAACAAAAAAATTCCCTGCAAAAAAAGAAAGTGAGTGTTTATTCAAAGGTGGTATCCGACAGTTTGTCTTCATATCACATGCATGTAACAATAATATACCGTTATTTCTTTATTTTTATTGTGGGTGTGGGGATGGCGATGGGGGTGGGGTGGGGTGGGGTTAGGGGTGAGGGTGGTGGTGGTGGTGGGGGGGGGGGGGGGGCAATTTGCTATGATTTTACATAAACTCATATTAAGTGCCAGTAAAGACAGAGTTAAGCACTACATCAGTTGTTAACAACAACAAATCATAAGAAACCCCTCCAAATCTTAATTCTTACCTTTAAAAAGTACGATGAAGATTTCTGCTTAAATATATATTCACATCGGAGCAATTTACTCAAAATGCCCGTTTGATGATAGAACGTGATCTTAAGAGTAAGTAGGCTTGTGTTTGTGTTAGTTTTAAACATTGTTAACTGTAGATTGTAAATGAAATCAAGAAAAACATGACCAGGATAGAGTAAATGGTTTTCTATCCTGTTCTTGTGAAGATGGAATCGCTGAACCCAAGTCCAATGTCCATCAAAGGGAATACACGTAACAATCCTTATAGGAGGAACTAAATGACAACATAAATTACATTAACGGGGTAGGGCATAAATAAACAGCATTTTGCAGGCGCGTATCTGCCTTTACGCACTTTACGCACGTGCGTAACATTTGTTCAAAAGTTCGAAATCTAAAATTGCCAAAAACACTTAAAAAGACAATGCCTAACCCGGTTAGGCCTAACCCGGGTTAGGCATGATTTATTTACAAAGTTTCAAGTTATTGTGTCTTAAAATTGTATTTTAGTGAATTCCAAACAAAACGACGTATTTGTTATTCTTTTCTTTTCTTTTTTCACATTTCTTTTTGCGGCGAAAAGGCCCTAAAATGCACCTAAACCAATGTAGCATGCCCTGCCCCCTGCACACCCCCGCCCCCGTACTTGTGTGTAACTTCAAAAACGTCCCAGATACGCACCTGGCATTCAGGTAACAATGGTTTATTATGTTGTTTAATGAAAATATGTTGGTCCAAATATCGGATACCACCTTTAAGTACTATTGCTACACATGGTGCCTCCTACAGCTGCAGATCACTAAATTTATAAATTGCTCACAACTTAGAAATAGTTCTTCCCCTTTCTGGAGCAGGGACAAAATCTTTCGATAACACCATTCTTCCTGTCCATTTTAACAAAGGAAGACAAATCCCATCACGCAATGTTCTTCTAAATTCGGACGTCTAAGCATATGACAGCCTGAGATACTCAGTTTTATTTCTACTCAGTCTTCAAATATGTGTGTGATTCATGCCATTGCTCAATAAATAAGGTCGAGAAAATATGTATGATCGGTCCGACCTTGGGAGGGGGGAAGGTATGATATATTATATATATCATATGCAAACTAAATAACTGTAATTATGTAGTGAACTGTCAACACGTAAAGGATATAGAAGCCTCGGCAACCTAAAAGTTCCGAAATAGAGAGTTGTTCGAAATAAAACACCCAAAAAGATGACGAATAGTAAGAACAAGCTATATGCCATGCGATCAAATGCAGTAACGTTATATGTAAACGTATATTAAAGAACAGGAAGGACTGTAGAAAATACAAACAGACCAACAAAACTAAGTGTAGTACTGTGAACAGAAAATAGGTTATAAAATACAAATGTTTTGGTTTAATAAAGCCATAAGTCATACTGGCTGCATCCAGTTAATTACAGGTGGAGAATAACTCGAGTCAAAATTACATTTAATGTGTAGGTACAACCATCGGCGCACCACATGTCAGCTGGACGACCTACCCCCGACGGGGACTCGAACCCACGCGCTGAGGGACTGTGGGGTGGGTGGGTTTAACAATAACATATTACCAGTCTGCGACTCTAACCACTCAGCCACGGACAACCCTTCTTCTGACACGTCTGTAAAATTCTAGTTATGTGAATTCCCAAGGATATGTACATTTTTTCTGCTTCCTTAATAATTGTGAAATTGAACAGAATACACCAGTGGTATCGGCGAAAAGCAATTAAAACAAAAACAAAAGGTAATGCAAAGAAAAGAGAGCATGTGGTGTGATTGCTTTTACGACGTTCTCAATTCGAATGTGAACACAATTTAAAACTACAAGTTTCAAAGGCTTTCTTATTTGCACTGAAACGAGGTCTACAAACTTTCGTCTAATTAACTTTTAAACATCTCTCCTCACCGTAAAACTGAATTACCTGATCTTTAAACAGTCGCAGACGTTTTCTAACTCTTCACACTGAAATTATAATCAGTGTTGTTTCAAATATGTAGAGAAAATTGAAAAGTATTGTTTTAATCTTGCTCACATTTTCGCCAGTTTACTCGTGAATTTAAATACACAACTAAACTCATTGACATAGTGACGACAAGCTCAATATACAAGACCATGCATGGCAAAGATTGACTTGATGTTGAATCATATGACATTTTCCTAGCTAGAGTTTGCCCTTCTAGCACCTGTTATATTTATAATAGCTAGGAATATATACATATTATTAGATTACTGTTATTTAGAAAGCAATGGATCAGAAATCAATCACGAATTTAAATCAACTAAAGGCTCCTCAATTCCATCTATACATGAACAGGATGTTACAACTATTTACACAAAAGTATGACAATAAAATGGCAACATTTGATAGCATGTGAACTTATACTACACGAGGGAACACCATGGAAGTTAAATATGAAAACGACTAAGAAACACCAGAAGTACAACTGAAAATAATCGTCTCAGGAATGACAATATTTTAATAAAGGATATAATTTTGTGAAAGTCCATCAAATTGACCAAATAGGAAAATGCGTGAACTATTCCAACTATTCCATCATTAAAATAGCATTTTCTTTCCCAGTGCCAATTTGATATTTTGTTGTTAAGATGGGAAACTTACCAATTATCGTCGACACCTTCAATCACAATCTTTCGCGAAATAATTAAAGATGGGCCGGTAAACGGTAATTTAAATTACCGATTTTAACCAAAAAATACTATAGCTACGTCGCAGTAAGGATAATAAGTCATTGAATATGACACAAAACAGACACGCAAAAAAATTTTCACATAATTAAGGAAATGGAAATATTTGGTTCATATAAGATACATAAGAGTATGCAAGGCCTCCAATTACAATGAATCCATTCTAATTATTTTAGTTCAACAACCAACATAGAAAACCATTTTAAAAGTCAAATACAAGTCTTATTGAACCAGTATAATTGATTTAAATAACGGAATTTAACCAGTATAATCGATTCAAGTAACGGAATTTAACCAGTATAATCGATTCAAATAATCGATTCAAATAACGGAATTTAACCAGTATAATCGATTCAAATAACGGAATTTAACCAGTATAATCGATTCAAATAACGGATAACGGAATTTAACCAGTATAATCGAATCAAATAACGGAATTTAACCAGTGTAATCAATTCAAATAACGGAATTTAACCAGTATAATCGAATCAAATAACGGAATTTAACCAGTATAATCGACTCAAATAACGGAATTTAACCAGTATAATCGAATCAAATAACGGAACTTAACCAATATAATCGAAAATAAACACAACTTAATATGTGATCACTAAGAGTAAATGGCGACCTATTGGTTTCAGAGCTCCTAAAGCTGATCGAAATCCGTATATAGAGACAGCCTACGTCATCCAGAAAAATGATGGCAGCGGAAATAGTCGAGAGTTTGGCGGAAATGGCCGAACGTAAAACAGCATGTTTACATGCTATAACAATTATTATAAATAATAATTTAAAAAGACATTTTATCGAGCAGGTAATAATAAAATGGACATAAAGTCTCGAAACTAAGACATCAATAAGAATATATGACAAAGTCCTATGAGCATTGCAATATATACCAATATTTGAAAAGGTACAGGGCAAAGGAATTCACATACAAGACAAATGTAAAAGTAAGAACAAATCTGTGATGAGTATTTTTTAAAAAAAAAAACGAGCACACCCAACCCGTTGCCTCCTTGAAACAGTCAGTCGGCAAAATCTCCGACTGGGGTGCTTAAACCGGTTTTACACAGCTCTAGCCTCGCACTTCCTGAGGGATTTCTCAAATGCACGATGAACAGAAAACCAATACATTTAGATAAAAAATGTCCAAAAAAAACATAACAATACGTGCATTTGTCGAGTTTGACTGTGGTGCTTTGTTCCAGCGGAATTTTAAATGCATTCATCACGTGTTTCCTCCATGGTATATATGTTATCTCAAACGACTATGTTAATTCCGTAAAGCTGTTTAACACTTGCGGAGGTAATACGATACTGTTGTCGTTGTTTTCTATCCATTTTATATCTGTAGCGACAATAAAGATCTTGTCCTAAACATCGTATTAAGAATATTGGTGTCAGGGTTTCCATCACCACCTTAAATAAAGGAAATTATATTGTATAAAATATAATGACATTTAGTTTATTTTATATATATACTATACATTTTTCCTTTTCTTTTTACTTTATTTATAACTTTTATTGTTAAATTTGGGTATATCTTTATTGCAACACGGTGACAAATGTAATATAAAATTACCACTAATCACTAGATATGTCTTTTAAAATATTGCGCTGTCTTGTAATTTGGATAATATTCGTTGCGTAAATTTTCAACTAAAGCCAAATGTAAAAGTTAGAAAAAAACTGTGATGAGTAATTAAACAAAAAGAACAAGCCCGACAGTTACCGCCTTGGAATGGTCAGTCGGCAATATGGACCGACTGGGGTGCTTAAACCAGTTTTACGGAGACAAAACAGTTTTATTTTGATTTTAATGTGAACATGGCAAAATGCTCACCATAATTTACTATGCCCAATCGACGCATTTATTATTGACATGACGTATACACGTTATACACTTATCCCTGATTTAAAACTGTGCTATTGCTGTACAGTCTCAAGGAATCGATGAACATACGTGAATAATAACATCGGACATATAAGTGCAACAATAATTGTTTGAAACCCCAACCCACGTTTAAATGGCAAAACGCACAGAAACAATTTCCCATGATGGTTATTATTCTTTAACAGTCCGCAAATAAATTCACAGAAACAAACATTTTATGGTCTTCTTCTAAATTGAAACGATTCTCAATACGCTCTACTTTCTTCGCTCCTGCAATTTAATCAAGACAGAAACACTTGAGATGAACAGACAATAACTGGAATGCATTAGCGTATGTACACATACAAAAACACATGTCAGGTTTCTTTCAATTATTTCCTAACTACTGAGCCAATCAATGTACAGTTTATGATTGACATATATTTCTGTATGTGTGCTTCGAAGCTATCCTACGTCAATATACTTCAAATAAGCGAGTAACGAAGCTACAAATGTAATTGATTTTACGTTTAAACTCAAAGGGAAGTAAGAGATTGCCTATTTCGGCATATTTTTGGAAGAATTCAAACCTGTTTTCAACAACAAAGTTATGGTGTTAAAGGTTTATGTCTTCCCATTTTCAGACTTTCAGAGTTAGTTTAAAAAAATCATGAAAAACTATTAACCTCTTGTCTAGATACACTTCAGAACGCATTTCCGACATATCAGAACATTTTTTCTGGACCCCCCCCCCCCACGGAGGAATGTCATATTCGGTCTTCGCCTCCCACCCAGCTGAAAACTACTGGATCCGGGCCCGTATATGGACATTTAATTTAATTTTGGATTTAAATCTAAAAAAATCTCTGTTTATGCCTTCATAAATGCATACATTTTATATTGATTTTATAATACTGCAATAATTTGGTGTTTAAAAAGCCGATTTTATTTCTTTAAAAATGACATCTTGATTTGACTTTTTTTCGTTTTGTTTTGATTTTGACATACATTGAAGCGAACATTTATGATCATTATAGTAACGTCCAGCTTTTTGGTGGATGAAGATTCCAGACACATGTCCGTTTAGAACCACCGGCGCACCGCAAGTCAATTGGAAGACCTTCTCACATTCACTCATTCGCCCCGAACGGTACTCGAGCCCACACGGGTGAGAGGCTAAGCAGTCAGATGACTTTAACATATGACCATGTCTGATTGCGAAAACAAGAAGTCATAAAGCTTTTTTTTTATTCCAATGAGAACCAAGATGAAAAAAGCAAAGTTTTCGAGTAATCATAAATATTCTGCATGTTCATTGTTATTTCGGTGGAATAACATTAATCTATTTTAATACAAATAGCAATAACATCAAATGATAAACAACACATATTCCTCGGTAAGGGATTGTCCCATTAAAACTCTCTGTATTACAAGATACATTACAAACAATGCTCGAAGAAAAAATGCAACTAATCCGACACTAAAACCACAAATATTTCTCAGAAACTGAAATGGGATCGACTCGCGTAGGTGTTGCCACTTTTCTAAATACCATGCTGAAACTCTAGTAAAATGTCATAGGTATTTTTCTTCAATAGAAGTTTAAGAAAAACAACAGCAATTTTAAGATTATAATAATACTGAAGATGTGTCAATAAAATTTCTCAAGCTGACGAAATCGTTAATAAGACATGAAGTGGCAAGAAAATCAAAGAACATCAACGAGTTGCCAATAATAATAATAATAATAATAATAATAATAATAATAATAATAATAATAATAATAATGTAATTAAATAACTAGAGCAAAATATCAAAACGTTGACCTTCAAACTTAACTGTCTAAGGTTGTATTTTAATCATTTTCTTGGGTTTAACATCTAAGGACAATCCGTAAAACAAGATGATACTAAGCATTGCTTTTGCTTTTTTCTTCCAAACAAGATAAAGAAAATAATTCGGTGCCATAGCGCTTGGCGTCAATCCACCCACATTTCTACTGTTATGATCGCTAATTCACACCTGTTTTAAGTTTATCTTCAAATACAAGACACAGATCAACTTAAATGAAATAAATATTATCTTAAGCTTAGACACTAAGTATGTGGCCGAGCGGTGACGGTCGCCGACTTTTTACCCCAGCTTCTCACCGCGTTGGTTCGAATCCCGAGTCGGGGCGTGAACTTTTACTAAGTAGGCTTGCAGCTGTCTTCTACCAAACAATGTCTGGGGTTTTTCTTCCAAGAATTAACTGGACATTGCTAATATAACCGTTGTGCTATATAATTTGGCGATGTCATAAAATGAAAACAAATAAAAGATACAAGCATAGTTAAACATAATAACGAAGTAATTTACGAAATGTCTTCTTGGACCTCGGCACATTCGGTCTACGCGTTACAAGTTTCTTTTGCAAACCCATCTTTCAAGTCTTCACGCCAAATGAAATAATGTCATGTTGTTAAAGTAATACATCATGAGTAAAGTTGTCTTGTTTCCCGACACCGATTGTGAGGCCATCCAATTTTCTAAGAGGCGCCGTGATGTCTAGTATATAGAAATAGTCCGACACGAATGTGCCATGTTTATAATGAAGTGGCGATCCTACAGAAGTAAACAACATTCATTTGCTGTAATTGGACAAAATCAGAGAACTGAATAGATTTTTCTCTCATCTCCGTGAGCAAATGCACATGTTAAGAAACACAAGGACACTATGTAATCACAATTCGCAATAGTTCGCAGTTTGAAGTATTTAGTTTGATATCTACTCCCCTGTATTTGTTCTGAATGTACATTGTTTTATGGACATAAGGCGACGTTTTATCGAGGTCATGATCCCTACTTGGGACGTCCGTGGCCGACCGGTTAGAGTTGCCGACTTGTAACGACTCAGCCCCTCGCCGGGTCGGTTCCAAGCCGCGATTGAGGCGAAACTTTTCATGTGGGGAGGTTTTCGAGCTACCCAGATAAGTCTGGGGGTTTCTTCCACCAAAATGTATGTAAGCAACGTATGTAGTTAGTGCATAAATAATGAGAAATTAATGCAAGCAAGTAAACACCGCTGATATATTATATATACTGTAATCACAAAGTTTGGCCACTTGCCACATTTGCGTCCTGTGTGATATTATTTGACAAGATTGCTTCATCCTCCGCTGTTCCGGTGTGGCTTTTTGCCTGACAGTTCCTTCATATTCGAGATTATTGATGGGCTTTCTGTTGGATTATATTACAACAAGAAATATTATAATTGGACAGTTATTAACTTGCTTAGAGATATTGCGTTAAAACATCACGGTGCAATTATGAATTAAGACGTATTACTTAATTACTTCATTTTATATTACATGTATAGTAAGGATCAGAAGTTAAACGGACATTTTAAGAAAAATTTAACTGAACATATAAATTGAATGTAACGTGTCATTGATTTGCTGGGCAAGTCAAGGATTTGTCTCATTACTGCGAATTGGTGCTAATGGACGACGTTTCAAAAGTATAATTTAAGCACTGAAATATGATTTTTCCCAAGATTTCAAGTCAGTTAAGTTTAATAAATAATGTAATGACACAATATTTATATTCTTCATGTTAGTGTTCGTAAATGGTTCATCATTTTTACTGATACGAATACGCATAAAAAACGAAAGGTCACATGGGGAAATACTTTATACAAAGGAATAACTTTAATTTGTTATATCTTTTATAATATCTCTTCATTCATCAATCTTTTCGTGAATCCATTTTGGTCCATTGATACTGTACGGTAGGTCTTGGTAAAACCTTCAGATGTTCTTATGACAATTCCTTGTTTGTTTTCAGCGATGCAATTAATCCTGACGTCATTGCATCGACGGAGTTTACTTTAATAAATTAAAAAGGAATACAGAACACACACTGTTATTTAATTGGAAATCATACATAGTATTCTGACGGAATCACTCATGAGACATTTATTGGTTTTCTTTATTATGATCCTTGATCCAATGTCTTGTTATAACCGAAGAATGCAAATAATTGCCGATGTCATTATTTAACTAACTATTCATATAATCACTTTACACTTGTGATATATTGTTGAATTGATTTGTCTCTGGGCAAGAAACAAATATAAGAAATATACACCGTATGTTTCTCAATGACAACACTTAATTAAACATAATCTTTTTCATTTTTTTACAAGTATTAATATATTATATTATTATAATTATAATTAATATTATTATTTAGTTTAACATATTCTCTGTTATTTTACAAGTTAAATAAATCAATAAATATTACATTATTAATTATTATTCTATTATTATTATTATTATTATTATTATTATTATTACTATTATACGTAACCAAATACAAGCAAATAATGATCTATTAATGAAATTTACACCTAACTGTATATTTATATGAACAATTTCGCTATCATTAATAAAGCAAATAACTCATTACGTCACTGTAATATTATTCATGTGTTATTTTTTTTAATTACAGACTATATTGTTTCAATTATTGTATCAGCTTTAAGCCTCGATGTCTACGTACATGGAATGTTACATGTAAACAGTACAGGGCAAATATAAGTAAATGTAAATCTGAGTGAATTCCACAATGTCTGGTATAAACCATCACGTATCTTTCTCGTTTGTTTTGAAAGTCTCTATTTATAATTTATTCGTATTTTATTTTGAATGCCAAAGTTTAACAAACATACAAACGACTCATCCCAAACCATTGTCTTAAAAATCCCATGTTATCCATTAGTATGGTGAATTATTCGTATGTAATCCTTTGTGTACTATGTATTTTTATGTCTCACGTTATTTTGAATATTTATCTATTGTTTGTATAATTTTCTTTTTTTTTCCAGGGACCTTAGCCTGAATAACCTGACCAACATCTCGGACTACGCCTTTAGCCACATGAACAAGTTAACGGCATTGTAAGTGCGCTTGTTTTTTTTTCTCTCCATTTTTCCCCTTCAGTCTCTAATACGCGCTATCTCTTATTCCCTAAGGCTTACCCTCTCTGTCTCTAATACTCGCTATCTCTAATTCGCCGAGGCTTACCCTCTCTGTCTCTAATACTCGCTATCTCTAATTCGCCGAGGCTTACCCTCTCTGTCTCTAATACTCGCTATCTCTAATTCGCCGAGGCTTACCCTCTCTGTCTCTAATACTCGCTATCTCTAATTCCCTAAGGCTTACCCTCTCTGTCTCTAATACTCGCTATGTCTAATTCCCTAAGGGTTACCCTCTCTGTCTCTAATACTCGCTATCTCTAATTCCCTAAGGGTTACCCTCTCTGTCTCTAATACTCGCTATCTCTAATTCCCTAAGGCTTACCCTCTCTGTCTCTAATACTCGCTATCTCTAATTCGCCGAGGCTTACCCTCTCTGTCTCTAATACTCGCTATCTCTAATTCCCTAAGGGTTACCCTCTCTGTCTCTAATACTCGCTATCTCTAATTCCCTAAGGCTTACCCTCTCTGTCTCTAATACTCGCTATCTCTTATTCCCTAAGGGTTACCCTCTCTGTCTCTAATACTCGCTATCTCTAATTCCCTAAGGATTACCCTCTCTGTCTCTAATACTCGCTATCACTAATTCCATAAGGCTAACCCTCTCTGTCTATCATATTTGCTATCGCTAATTCCAAAAGGCTAACTTTCTCTGTCTCTAATACTCGCTATCTCTAATTCCCTAAGGGTTACCCTCTCTGTCTCTATTACTCGCTATCTCTAATTCCCTAAGGGTTACCGTCTTTGTCGCTAATACTCGCTATCTCTAATTCCCTAAGGGTTACCGTCTTTGTCGCTAATACTCGCTATCTCTAATTCCCTAAGGGTTACCGTCTTTGTCGCTAATACTCGCAATCTCTAATTCCCTAAGGGTTACCCTCTCTGTCTATAATACTCGCTATCTCTAATTCCCTAAGGGTTACCCTCTCTGTCTCTAATACTCGCTATCTCTAATTCCATAAGGGTTACCCTCTCTGTCTCTATAACTCGCTATCTCTAATTCCCTAAGGGTTATCGTCTTTGTCGCTAATACTCGCTATCTCTAATTCCCTAAGGGTTACCCTCTCTGTCTCTAATACTCGCTATCTCTAATTCCCTAAGGGTTACCGTCTTTGTCGCTAATACTCGCAATCTCTAATTCCCTAAGGGTTACCGTCTTTGTCGCTAATACTCGCTATCTCTAATTCCCTAAGGGTTACCGTCTTTGTCGCTAATACTCGCTATCTCTAATTCCCTAAGGGTTACCCTCTCTGTCTCTAATACTCGCTATCTCTAATTCGCCGAGGCTTACCCTCTCTGTCTCTAATACTCGCTATCTCTAATTCACTAAGGCTTACCCTCTCTGTCTCTAATACTCGCTATCTTTAATTCCCTAAGGCTTACCCTCTCTGTCTATAATACTCGCTATCTCTTATTCCCTAAGGGTTACCCTCTCTGTCTCTAATACTCGCTATCTCTAATTCCCTAAGGGTTACCTTCTCTGTCTCTAATACTCGCTATCTCTAATTCCCTAAGGGTTACCCTCTCTGTCTCTAATACTCGCTATCTCTAATTCCCTAAGGCTTACCCTCTCTGTCTCTAATACTCGCTATCTCTAATTCCCTAAGGGTTACCTTCTCTGTCTCTAATACTCGCTATCTTTAATTCCCTAAGGGTTACCCTCTCTGTCTCTAATACTCGCTATCTCTTATTCCCTAAGGGTTACCCTCTCTGTCTCTAATACTCGCTATCTCTAATTCCCTAAGGGTTACCCTCTCTGTCTCTAATATTCGCTATCTCTAATTCGCCGAGGCTTACCATCTCTGTCTCTAATACTCGCTATCTCTAATTCACTAAGGCTTACCCTCTCTGTCTCTAATACTCGCTATCTCTAATTCCCTAAGGCTTACCCTCTCTGTCTATAATACTCGCTATCTCTTATTCCCTAAGGGTTACCCTCTCTGTCTCTAATACTCGCTATCTCTTATTCCCTAAGGGTTACCCTCTCTGTCTCTAATACTCGCTATCTCTAATTCCCTAAGGGTTACCCTCTCTGTCTCTAATATTCGCTATCTCTAATTCGCCGAGGCTTACCATCTCTGTCTCTAATACTCGCTATCTCTAATTCACTAAGGCTTACCCTCTCTGTCTCTAATACTCGCTATCTCTAATTCCCTAAGGCTTACCCTCTCTGTCTATAATACTCGCTATCTCTTATTCCCTAAGGGTTACCCTCTCTGTCTCTAATACTCGCTATCTCTAATTCCCTAAGGGTTACCTTCTCTGTCTCTAATACTCGCTATCTCTAATTCCCTAAGGGTTACCCTCTCTGTCTCTAATACTCGCTATCTCTAATTCCCTAGGGGTTACCCTCTCTGTCTCTAATACTCGCTATCTCTAATTCCCTAAGGGTTACCTTCTCTGTCTCTAATACTCGCTATCTTTAATTCCCTAAGGGTTACCCTCTCTGTCTCTAATACTCGCTATCTCTTATTCCCTAAGGGTTACCCTCTCTGTCTCTAATACTCGCTATCTCTAATTCCCTAAGGGTTACCCTCTCTGTCTCTAATACTCGCTATCCCTTATTCCCTAAGGGTTACCCTCTCTGTCTATAATACTCGCTATCTCTTATTCCCTAAGTGTTACCCTCTCTGTCTCTAATACTCGCTATCTCTAATTCGCCGAGGCTTACCCTCTCTGTCTCTAATACTCGCTATCTCTAATTCCCTAGGGGTTACCCTCTCTGTCTCTATTACTCGCTATCTCTAATTCCCTAAGGGTTACCCTCTCTGTCTATACTAATCCTCAGCTATCTCTAATTCCCGAAAGGTACCCCTGTCATTAATACTAGCTATCTTAATTTCCTAAGGGTACACTATCTGTCTCTAATACTCGCTATCTCTAATTCCCTAAGGGTTACCATCTTGTCTCTATACTCGCTACTCTCATTCCCTAAGGGGATTACCCTCTCTGTCTCTAATACTCGCCTATACTAATTTCCTAGGGGTTACCCTCCTCAGTCTCTAATACTCCCTATCTCTACTTCCCTAGGGTTACCCTCTCTGTCTCTTAATACTCGCTAATCTCTAATTCCCTAAGGATTACCATTCTCTGTCTATTAATACTCGCTATCTTTGATTCCCTAGGGTTACCCTCTCCTGTCTCTACATACCGTCGCTGATTCCTTATTCCCTAAGGGTTTTACCCTCTCTGTCTCTAAACTCGCTATCTCTAATTCCCTAAGGGTTACCCTCTCTGTCTCTAATATTCGCTATCTCTAATTCGCCGAGGCTTACCATCTCTGTCTCTAATACTCGCTATCTCTAATTCACTCTCTCTCTAATACTCTCTCTCTAATACTCTCTCTAATATGCATTGTCATATGCATATTGTTGCATATGTATACATATGCATGTGTTTCTAAAAAATAAAACACCGCACGTATTTTCCGACCTAGGTAAGTCAGACATTGAGTCTGTCCTATTTGCATAATTTCATTATTTTTTTTGTTTAATTCCCAGGTTCATGGTAACAACATCTGTCTCTGAACTGCCACCCAATGTGTTCGACGGACTTTCAAACCTAGCATACCTGTGAGTATTTCAAATTCATTGTATTATATGATTGTTAAACATGTTTCATTTAACACGATAACTATAATAATAGAATTGTATGTGAATTATGTATAAATATACATATATTAAGGCCGCCCAGTGTTTCTGTAGATTGCAAAGCCCAATACAATGCAATACAATGCGGAAAATTAAAAGTTTAATTAAGGATCCGTATTTGTTGTTCATGAAAGAGAATTTGTCAGGGAATCAGTTATTACTACTTAAATTTTGAATGTACTTATGAATTTAAATCATACATTTAAAATTTCAACCAATACATCTAGCAATTTAATGGTTCACTGGTTTTATTGTCATTTTGTATTTGGTACGGGAGGCCCCGGGTTTGATCCCAGGACGCGATATATTGTAGTCGTTAAAATTGTAGTGGAATAGCTCCCTTGCTAACGCTCAAACAAATATAAGGGTATCTCCACGACTGGCTGGCCTGACTTGGTGTGATATCATACCAGGTGTTTACGGTGAAGGCAACACTATATCTGCTTCACTGAAAAGCGTCTCCAGATAACTGAAAAACTGTTGGTGCGATGACAAAGCCAATGAACAATAAGCAGAACCTTATTTCATGATAATTGCTCAAGAATCCAAGTACATGTAACCTGGGGTGTTCAGAACCAACGCAAAATAACATTTAATGAAATATCAAGTGTACAACAGAAGTAAAATGTCCAAAACATAATCAGTTCGTTTGTTATTCAGTAATATTGACATTCATGGCTGTGGGTCTGTTGCATGGGTGAACTGAGAGTACATGTACGAGAAAGTATTTATCCTTTAAATACTGTTATTGAAGCTTATTTGAACAAGAGCAGAATTTGATTGCAAGCATGAATCTAATGACAGAAAACATTTAAAAAAGGAAAATGTTTTAACAAAGTATTCAGCAAAAGGTGCTTCTACATGTTTGTATCTTCAAATACACACCCTTTTACACAACATATGCTTAATTCTTATTTCAGTGCCTTGCAAGGCAATCACATAAAAACGTTTCCCAGAAAAGCTCTAAGGAATCTTAAAAACCTTCAACTGCTGTAAGTATTTAAGCTCTTATTCAGCATATTCTTTTATTTTTAAGAAATGACGTGATCAAAATATTTGCTTACAAGAAGTATTTATGCTCAATGTTTTAGAAAATAAATATGCGGGCACATTGTATTACTGCAACATGCGAAAATCAAGACTAAATTCTAATGTCAATTATAACAATAGATAATTTAATACGTCTTCATTTAAGCGTTTCGTCTATATATACAATGCTATTCCCTTCACCATTAAAATGCTACTATACCTATAACTTTCGAAATCGTGTGTTTGTTGAAAGTTATTTTGTTAGAGCATTTTCATTGCTTGCCTGAAAAGTTATGTAGCGTGATAGTTAACAAAGTTTTGAATTTTTCATTTGATACTTTAATAAAGTCTTAATATAAACTCAAGTAATAATTACGAAGACCAAAATAAAAAATTAAGCATAACGTTCCTGTAAAGTCCATGTATCGTATGTGTATGTGTTTTATGAATAAACTAATTTCCTATTAATCGTATCGTGGAATATTGGTACTACATCAGGAATGGGTTCCAAAGAAGTGAGATATATTCAAGGGCGAGAATCTAGGAGAAGACAACTGCAATGTTCAGTCTATTAATTGAATCCTTGAAGGATACCTTTTGTTTTTACTATTCTCCACACTAAATTACGTTTGTTCGTAATGCTTCTTTTCAACCTTTAACTTGGTATTTTTCCTTCTGCAGGTATTTAGACAACAACACGATCGAGAGTCTGCCAGACAACGCCTTTCGGTCTCTGCCAGGGCTAGAGCGGTTGCGATTGGATGCCAACACTTTGACAAGAATCCCAGTTCGAGCATTGAGTTTTGCCACCAGCCTTGAGCATCTGTGAGTGTCTCATCAAAACAGTATTTACAATATATGATAGTGTTTGTCTGCTAATGGTTCAGACATGATACTTCAGTTGGACCTTTTACCGAGTGACAGCTCGATAGCGGCAATTGCTTTGCTGGCTCTATTTTATATAATGTCTTGTCACGGTTTTGTTCTAACCTTTTCATTTGACTTGCATGTGGATAGTTTTGTCTCGCGCCATATCATATATATATATATATATATATATATATATATATATATATATATATATATATATATATATATATAACGCACATTAACACGTTAGCACCAATTAATTAATGCTACATTGCTAAGAAATAATAGTTATCAGAAAATATGTAATGGGTTTAGAATTATATATTTTTTACAAGTCACAACCGTGTTCAAATTAAGTTAATTATGTTTTGATGTTGGTTTCAGTCGTGTCTTTCGAATCAGAATTGTTGACAATTCTGAGATATTCGTTCTTAAATTAAAGCATACTGTAAAACGTTGTACCTTTTTTGTGCTATAAAAGTGTGTTGTCAAACAACAATGATACTTCAAAAATAGCGTTTTCATAGCTTAGAATGTCACTTATTTCGTGTTTTTAAAATATTGGCTAAGATCTTAACAAATAATAGGGAAATATTCATTGAACATTTGAAATATTTCATTGTTTAATTTGATTTGCTACATTCAAAGATGGTTTACAATAGAATGTATATGAAGGGATTTTTTAAATA